>DWJK01004747.1:0-11706 GCA_018248815.1 Croniades pieria auraria
GCGCGGAAATGGTATTTTTGGGCTAAAAATTAAACAGGATACATTTTTGTAAAAAAAGCTCTTTATATTACTTCTCAGAATTAAAATAAAAAAAAAAAAAGATTATCAAATCTCAAAACCCCAGCCTTAGAGCTAAATCTCAAATCAAACCTCAAAACAAGAATACTGACAAACTCAAAAGTGTAATTATAACTCACTAGTGCTCGTCAGTTTTGTCTTAAATGAGTTAAGTTGATATTTAAGGCGCTTTTAAACTAGAGCATGTCTGACAGTAAACCTAATGAAGACATATACAGGTACTGGCCTAGTGGTCTGGTTAGTATTTAATTAAAACATAAGGTAAATCTTTTCTAGTCGATTCGGGTGTATCATGCTGGCTAGTTTTTGAAACAGATATACAATTTTCTCTATGATTAAAATTTCTGTTTTAGTAGCAATCGACATGTTTTAGCAGACGTTTATTTGAAACATAAAATTTTGAAATGTGAAAACCATGTAAATATCTAATTGAACACAATTTAGAAGAAAAGTATAATTCAATTTTTCAACATAAAAATTAAGCTTCTATTGTTGTTCATGAACCAGGTAAATGAGAGGTTTATGGTCATATTTATAATTGTGTTATTAAAGGAACATCTGGAATTGACCTTGAAAAATCCTATAGGAATACAATTGTTAATGAATTTTGTGTAAAACTTTATTGAAGGTACGATTTTAATTAACAAATTTCATCATAGCAGATTAGTCTCGCAATTAAGCTGCTTGATTCGTATAAATCAATTTCCTAAAGGCTTATCTTTCGATATGGTGTGTGCACAAACTGTGGAAAATACCTCCCCATACTTCAGGTTTCTTACATGTTTTCATATGCGACAATGATGTATTAGGAGATAATAATGAACAATATGTAAATGTAGATACGAAATTAGCTAACTTTCTTTGAGAACATGCATTACCGGAAGCGTGCTTGATTAATTAGATCTGCTGTAAATTAATTACTTGATAAAGTCACATCCATAAATAATACTAAAACAAACGCTACACGTCATAAATATAAAAGTATAATTCCTCATCTCGCTCGGTGTATGGCAATAGGCTCACTATCTATTCCATTGTGGGACTTAAACGTAACTGGTGAAACGCGGGGGTGTACTACACTCCTCTGCCTACCCCTTTGGGGATTACAGGCGTGATGTTACGTTTACGTTTTATTGATAATAGAGCAAAGTAAATTTTCAAACGTATTGTTCTATTTATAAATTATTACCCACTAGGTAATACAGTTTCCTTCCAGAATTAAAAGCTATTTATAATACATGTTATATATTGATAAATATATCATGAAAATAACAACCTCTTTTTATTAACGGCAAATTTTTTAAATGAACTGTAAAAATAATTCGAAATGATCAATAAATATACATTGTTTCATACATTAATTTTCTCTTCAATTCCAAATGAAAATGAATATAATTTTAATACTGTGGCCTTATCTTGCGAATATCGTAGTTAATTCTAATCGGTTACGCAAACCTGAAATATGTATGTTGATAGTGGGTAAGACCAATACGTGTTTCAGTTGTGTATCATAGACACGTCACATATGTATATTGTCTTATCACTCAATAAATATACGGAAACTATTCTCGACATGATGATTCAAGATATTTATTTAAATAGTAAAATGATAATGATAAGATGTATCATCCGCTATCTTTGCTTATCCGTTACATCAATCTTTAGACAGTTTTATCTTTGGTGTCAAAGTAATGGGATTTTTTGGCTATAATTTATGTAAACAAAACTGTTCATTTAAAAGATATACTTAATAGTATTTTTACCTAGAAAAACAACCTGTATAATATATTTAAATACGCAATACGTCTATTGCTTACAATGATTCAATAAATAGGTGTTCTGGTGACAATTGACAATATATGCTTGACTTGATACAAAAGTGACACATTGTCACGAGTAACACAAGTGTCCCGTGCCCTATATAGCCACGAAAGGATAAATCACAATACGCTGTATATAACAGACGCGCCAATAATACACGACCTTGCACGACGAAAATGAAACTATTTATTATCGTCAATAAACTGATTGACGTTACAATTTAGGCTGTTTGAAATGCGTACCTCAAATTTATAAAAGACAAAATGGCGCTTGCGGCGACGTCTTTATTTATTGACGTAAATTTACCTACCTATTTTTTATATTGGTCGTTTAAAACTATATGACAGTATTAGAATAACGAATGTTTAAGTATTAGAAGCTGTAAAGGTCTATAAATAGGTCACATTCTTAATTATGATTGGGTGGATAACTAACAAGTGTGAGTTCCAACTTATTCCTCAAGGACGTAACATATTTGTTTGGTTTCAGTTAGGATTCAGAACTATTTTAGGTCGAATGAAGGTAACCGTCTGACTTAAGGTTAACTTTATGCTATTTCTAGCATATAAATATATTATTCTACAACTAATAGACCACAAGTATTTGATTTGGGTATTATATTATTATATTAAGACCACATATACCATCTATATCAAGTACTGATAGGTAACTAACGTTGTTATCATTTCTGAAAGTCTCAAGGCATAGAAAAAAATCAAATATATTTTTTTAATAACGTAAGCGTTCATACGGCCGAACCAGTTAGAAGCGGTTCGATGTCGACACTACAGGGGTATGATTTATAAACACGTTATTGTTGTAAGAAAGTGTATAGCTAAGAGCACGTATGATTGAACATTGAATGATACGCGGTCGAAGAAATCGACGCCGTACGTCGGTAATTTTACCACTATTCCATCGTTACTGTAATTTATTACGAAATATTACACGTCTTACTATTATATCTCTTGAAAATACTAGAACGAGTGTCTTTATTTTCAGTCGTGATGACATTCTAATGAAATTTTTTATGACTTTTCAATAGTATTGTAAACTAAATTATAAAGAATTTGTAACAGTCAGTCTAACTTACGTTAAATATAACAGATTGTTTATACGAACATTTCTAATAAACGTTTGATCATGTTTACAGTTAAAGCGCCATATGGAATAGCATTCATACCCGCTACTTACATAAGAAAAACTGAACTAACGCGATAAGCTAGCTGCATTGAATCTAAACTGCATACTTTCACGTACCATTCAAAGATTAAACCGCGACGGTAATGTACACGTGAATAGGTATATTCTTAAAAATATGCACAGACAATTACATGCATATGTTGTATTGTATTGACATGATTGTGTAATAAATTTGACAATACAGCGCTCAGATTTTACGAATCGCAGTGAAACTGAACACAACGTTTGTACTTTCAACACATTTATACCAAATACAAATTATAATAAATGGTTCCAGATAACATGAAAATGTAGTAATATTTATCATGTTAAAACAAAGGTTGTGTAAAAACTCTATGATAGAGTTTTATGGTTGAGGCAAATTCGAAGTACTATTTACATTCCATGCAATTACTTGTTTTATGCATTATTAGCTGTACCCCGTGGTCTCAGCCTACCCCACGTTAATGAGAGAACAATGTATTAAAAAACTATTTTAAGAACATCACGCTTTGATCACCAAGAGTAAATATAGTAAAAAATAGCTGTGCTCGCGACTTCGTACGCGTAGATTTCCTAAGTTTTGAAAAAATAAATTGACACAACTTCTTTATTTGTTCATCGATTTAAATGAAAATGACACTAAATGTTAATTGAAGGCAGATCACAATATAATCCTGAAAACTGCATTCAAATCGGATAAGCCGTTTCTGAGATTAGCGTGCACAAACATACAGACAAACAGACAAAATTAAAAAAAGATTGTTTTGGGTTCTCTTGCGTATATAAACGCACCACGTTATGAATTTTTAAATATATTTCCCATGTACAGGCAGCGATCAGTTACATTTTATTATATGCATATAGATATATAGATTATTTTACCACAAATCAAATTCAAAGAACGATTTTTTCGATTTAGTGTAATTTTCGTATACCTATATGTAACCATCTTAAACTTTTTTTTTTACTATTGACACTAGGGTTTTTCCATACTGAGTAAGTTAATAATAATTCATATTGCTGGCAAAGTACAATCTTTCCTACTTCAAGTGCCTCAAAGAACATTGTGTAGATATAAAAATTGTGTAAGCTGCCTAACGTTATCTGTCCATAAATCTAAAAATTGTAAATCTGTAAATACCGTTTATATAAGCGTTTCGATTGCTTTAAACAACTAAACGAATACAATAGCATGACGAAAACACAGTACGTGTACGTATGTAGGTATGTGTTGTCATACATATTTAATTTGCATACTGTAAACAAATGTAAACTTTTTTCATTACTTGAAAGATTATTCTCATGGAATAGTTAATTGCTAGTTACCAAAAAGTGTTAAAAAATATAACTGAACTTTTTCCAAATATTTTATAAAAGTAAAATAAATACGAATAATATCATAAGATTTCGTTAGGTTAGGAATATTCATAGATAACTTGACATTTTTAAGTGTTACATAATCATAAATTATTTATTAACATTTCACTAAATTGTTAACAAAGTGATAAATAAATAATAATAATAAAATTTAAACTGTCATTAATTTAATAATAATTAAATTTAAACTATCATTTATTAATAATAACAATTCATAAATTATAGTTAAGTTTTAATTAATTACATATCCATAACAAAGGGTAAGGTTAAGGTCTATTAGTAATTATATTCATATTATAGCAAGCTGAATAGTTTACCGCAAGCAGCATTTGTATATAATTTATATTTATAAAATGTATATTTACAAATATTCCATTAAAATATTCATACCACAAACGATTTTAAGACGCAAAAGAAAAGTGATTAAAACTGTCAGTTCCGTGGAATTACTAAATTTAATCACTTGATTTATCTTATTCGTAGCTAGAGCTCGGCGCTCAAGTGCTAAGTTATTTAGGCAGTATGGTACTATTAAAAAGGCATAGTCTCTTCTGTATGGTGGAGGCGCGCTGTGGCAGAGGCGCACGCGGCGAGCACGTGGTCTGCGCGTGTTCCGATCTGCTCAGCGGCGTTCAGTTTTTATACTGTGTAACTTGAACTTATTGTTAATATAGCTCTTGGACGATCGTTTACGTACAACCATAGCACTCTATCTCTTCAATTCGATTATATTTAGGTACTAAAGCATCCTATCGATACATCAAATAAAAAATGAATTGATTAGAAACGTAACATTGAGCCTGTAATCCCCGAAGGAGTACATTCCGATGTTTCACCACTTTTGAATTGATTAGGTTTGTAATCATCAGCCCGTTCCCGTCCAGTGTTGGACATAAGGCTGTCCACAGGCGCACACCACCAAACTAGTATGTCTATTTTTAACAAACCTGATAGGTAAAATCAGACATTGTTTTCATTTCAAGTAGGTACAAGATACATTCGTACTATGAATTTTAATTTTCTTAATAGCAAACTTAACGCTTTATAGAATTATGCCTACATAGAGTCTTATCATTGTGCTGAAATTAAAAAAAAATTGTTTAAACTAAATAAATTTGTTATTCGAATTGTGTCATGAAATAAATACGTATAATTGTTTATTTACTGCGCAATGAAATTTAACCGTGATTTAATAAATAAATAATAAGTAAATAACCTATTAGATTTCATGTTTGCGGCTTGTTGAAACATGATTGTACCACTTGGATTAGGTACGGATAGAAAAATAGAATTGATGGTCATCACGGTAAAGATGATCTAGGGCTATTAAGTTAATCATTAAAAGACAGTTTAATACGGCAAGGCTGCGATAGTCGGCAATAAACGGAATTTTTTACACGGTCTTATCATGACACGCTCTATCAACCATATCATTGCTTCAATTCCCTTGAATTTGAAAAGTATTTATCATTGTGTACTTAAATTACGGTAAAAGGCAACATTTCTTCAGACGCTTGTTAAAATACCGCGCCAAGTTATTAGAAACACGATAAAGAAATATTCATGTTGAAAACTGAACGCCGAGCAGGTGTTCGTAACAGTAGAAATAGGTATGTTATAAAATGATTTATAATCCGCGCTTTCCATCAAGCGGAATCGCGGCTAAATGTTAGCCTACCACACGTAAAAAAATAAAATGATACGTCAGTATTGACCGGTCTACGAATTTTGGGTTTCGTGTCTTGTGCAGCTGCGCCACCATTATTTGAACGCTCCTACTTTTAATACTAATTAGGCTAAACATATCTATTTAGTGACCACGTCGCGTGCACGTATGTTTCTAACGAAAAACGAAAGTAAGTATATTAAGTTTTGTAGACGCTATGTAATTACATGTGTGTAGAAATATTATAACATGTTTCTTTTGTAGACATCTGGGTGAATCAGATTAGCAACGAATTTAAGAATATACGGTTGCAAAACTTTATTCACTAGGACAACATGGAATGTGATCAGTAAGCAGAATAATTGGTTGCTTTGTATGATATCAAACATACTTATTGTATGGTATCTCTTGTGGGTTTTGACATTTATGTAATTAAGATATTGTGCGACAGATATTCATCATCGTAATTATTACATTGTGATCAGTCTTTTAACAACCCACTGCAAATCCCGGTTCTCGTTTTAGATTAACTAAATATTGAAATAGTCTAGATCTAGCCTCCTTAGATTAACTAAATAACTAGTCTAGCTTTTATACCACAGAGTGTCACAGAGGAGGCACTGTCAACAAGTACTTACGACGATTGATTTTGCCTTTTGCGGAAAAAATGTTCTCGTCCTCGTTCACGTAACAGTTCGTTTTAAAGTGTCCTTATTTATATATTGATTGATAAACGAGTCCAATTTATTAGTCCATTTTCTATATTTACATTGCAATTGTCTCAATGTGGTGAATAGGTATGCTTAAATCGAAACATATTGTGTAGACCGCTGTAGATTGATGTTAATAGGTTTCGACAGCATGTAACTTTTTATCATTTGCTCTTAGTGACCGCTATTCCAGATTGATTGTTTCGCAACTCGAAATTACAACAATGAAAATAAAAAGCACAAAGAGCTTATTAGTCGCATTCTGTCTTAAATCTGGATAAATTTATACGGAATTAAAACGAACGCTAAGTTATTCAAAGAGAAACATTTCAATTTAAGAGACTCAAACGAAACAACAAATTCGAGATGATTCTAATTCTTATCTTACAGTACAAGACTCTATTGGATTCCAAAGTGGTCTTTGTCTTATAGTTCAACCACATTAATGCTCAAATATTTGTTACGGACTATTCCTCTAACACATTAACGTCGTTCTTCAGCGATATACATATGTACGAGTACATATACTAACCATAGCGACTACAAAAAGCTTATTCGTTCTTATAACGTTCAACCGAGTATTAGGACTAAGTATCTGAAAACAAAGGAAAAGAAACAATCGTCTGCGAAGTGGTAAAGTACAGTCAAGCAAGTGCACTTTACAGCGGTAAAATTATTTAATGCGCCCTATTATAGGGTTTTTACAGACGTCTTCGTTTAAGACGTGTCAAACCATTTGCCTCATTGCGTATGGCGCGACGAAGCGAACATTCGTCGAAGCATGCTAATGTATTCGCATCATTTCAATTGACAGACCTTTTTCACGAAGTTCATGTTTCACTATTGTTTCCATTTGGTTACGTCATTTCTTAGCGAATTCTAATCGCTTTACAGCGTCGTAAAATGTTAATGGACTGTATCAAGATGCTATATAGATATGGAGCAGCATGTTTATGGATTGTTAGTCCAGGATTTATGTGAAATGTGATGACATGGCACTAATCGATAAGGCATAAAGCGTTATGAGAAATTTGAATTTAATTGTGACGTACCTTTAAAGTTCTAGGGAGCTCTTATTGTTATACTATTTTAATTTGTCGATTTTTTAAATCTGCCCACTTTTTTTAATCTGACATAGGTACCTATTATGTTAATAATTTGCCAGATACTTAAATATTTTGTTCCCTTGTACCTTTTGAAATTGATCTCAAATTAAAATTATTTTCGTGTGAGAGCGATCCGTAAGCCAGGCATATCGGCAACTTGAGGAAGCCAGGTCAAGGCATCTTTTATGGCCTTTACCGACTTTTCAGTAAGTTTTTCCAATTTTAACCTTACCAAAAATATCACATACCGAAATACGAAGGATATAATATTTGGTCTCTAAACATTAGTCTATTTCGAGAGAACATAATTTATATTTCTATTATGAAAACAAACTTTTTTTTCAGTTATTGTATTAATGATTTTCAGTTGCACTATTCGCTTTCTTAAAAAGGGTTTTATAGAAAATCTGTGATTAGAATTTTATGTTTCTGGAATATATAAACTCATTATATTCAATAAAGTTTCTTAGCGGCTCTGAAACATTCGCGTTTGTTGTAGTTTTTTGAAAGTAGTAATATCAACCTATGGGTAGTTAGTAATTGCTAGTAATTATTATTAAAATCTATTTATTTTATGTTAATCGTTACTTGCTGTTGTTTATTGATTCGTTTCATTCGTGACAGTAGGAATCAGTGAATAAGTTAATACAATGTTAAACCGAAGTGTTTTCGTAATGTTGGTGCAAAGAAAATTTTAATTTTAAACAGTTTGTGGTAAACATTCAAAACTATTCTCGGAACAAGACTGCGACAGCGATACTGGTCACGAGACTAGAGAAAGTAGCAAATTTCAAAGAAGCTCGCGATTTGGGCGACACCCAACTGATGTCGACGTTTCTTCTTAGAGGAATATCACACAGGGGGTCAAGGACACAACAATGGATTGACATGAATGAATGAAGCCCTATTACGTTTTCAGCTTAACCAAATTATTATTATTATCAAATGGAACAACCCGTCACACAGACTCCCTTGAAGTCAATGTCGCTTTGCTTTGCAGACTGTTCACCCAGATGATATATTATTAATGTAAAGCTTTACTAATTTTCATAGCTTCCCTAAAAATATTTGTACTTGATGTAATGTTTTAAAACACTTCACATAAACATCAAATAGACGACTATTGCGTAACAGAGTAATCTGCTGCTAGCACGAGCTAGCGGAGCAGAAGATTACTGTGGCAGGTGGTAGAAAAAACGAAGCTACAATTTGCCTCTAAATAAATTAATTTTTCAAGTTCGAAATACCAACATCTGCTTAAATTTATTCATAGACCTTGAAGATCTAGACGCTTCTAAATTATAAGTATAGCTGTACCTGGCTGTGACGTCCATATTTTCGCCGATCGATGTTTAATGGCTCCACTGTGAACACGATCTGTGCAGAGGTGACCCAGGAATCCATGGCGCCAATGCGGGGTAGAATCCAGACGATTACGTCACGTGATAAACTGGCTCAATACCCTGAATTCACGTGCCATTGCCACTGAACTTATACATATTTGTGAATTGTACGCCTTATTCATATCGGATAATGTTGTTTTTTGCTAAGCACTTAAGTTGTTTTAAACGTATATATACTTTGAAACGAAGTTAAAATTAATGTGTAGCAAAACGTATTTAACTCGAAGCGAGATGTTGAAAATATCATTATATAACAAAGGTTATTATATCCTTGCGTTGAACGTGTATGTATAGCTACAAGTGTGCGTTTGCGATTTATAAATACGCAAAGCATCTCAGACAGGGCCGCGTGAGACACTGCAGTATCATTGAACACACAGTATTCAGAACTATAGTTCCAGACGCATTTTTTACGATTTTTCAAAGAAATAGCTGTTTTGATTACTTCTTGTATGGCATCAAAATGGCCAAGTTGCTACATATATGAAAAGAACCGTCAGATTTTTGATAGCGAATGTTTTCTGGCGAATCTTTTGTCGGCTTTAAGTATCTATTAATTTATTAATCATCATCATCATCATCAGCCTTTAGATATCAATTTATTAATCATCTCCGATTATTTCAGATTATTCAGGGCGTAAAAGAGACAAGGTCAAAGTAAAATAATCAGTACATTGATATGCTAAATATACGCACGTATTCACCGGCTCGTACGTTACACGTCTCGTATTTGCGGTAATGAAAAATAAATGAGATTTTTGGACGATCGTCAACAACTACTTCGCTCAGTGCAATTTTTTAACTGTCATATATATAGGTATAAATCTAGAAGTAGCCATACCAGCCAGTAGAGACAGTAACGTTTGAACTGTTTTCATCACCTTGGTGACTGGCGTTATCAGGAAGCGCGAAGAATGGACTCTTATTAGGACGGCCACATTTTCTAGTATAACAGGGAAATTCCTTCCGCAGTGCTCAGCCAAGACCTTCGCTCAAAGTAGGAAATGCTAATCATTCAATGTAATTAGACTGATTCTTGCCAACGCGGTGCAGTTACGATTGATGTATATTCATTATATCATGTACAGTCACACGACAAATTACGTTTCTGGTTATGTAGTGCGGCGCACAATGATTTTATTTCATTACAACTAGCATTGTAATCAACGTGATTACCCTCGTCAGTTACGTCCCCATCTACTTGGTTGATAATTGCCGACAATCTTTTAAACTCGCTAATGACGGACATGAACAAGGTCTGTGAAATATTTTTCACTTGCCGACCTGACCTTATCTATCTTAAGAAATGTTCACTAGAACTTAATGGGCATTTACAGAAATGTTATAAACTGTCATAATTATTAATATCATGTTTCTCTAACAATAAGAGGAACATGACAATAATAATTATAATAACAATGGTGAACCGTCTAATTGAATTAATATGATAAGTGAGTTCAAATAATTATTGTATGTATGTACTTACATAACAGTGACAGACAACATAATTATGTATATACTTACTTAGAACCATAAGGCGTGCGGCACAAAAGTCGGTATTATGCTCGTATTGGAGAACATAATCATGTGACGTTTTCAATATTCAATTGTGCATGCGGACCATTAAGTTTTTTACGTTTTCTCAGAATCGATTACGTTACCATGGTCATTTGATATTGCAATAAGGTTGACGCTCCGCAGTTGGTTTATAAAAATATATTGTTGCTATAAGTATTCACTTCCGACCCGGCAAGGTCGTGATCCATTTACCATGACATACTATTGTTTCTTTAAAGTTTGATGTGTGTTATCCTCTTGTATATTGTGTTTTACAATACTATTTGTGCGATGGCCAGTCATCTGTGAAATTATTGTCTGGTATCGAATTCTGGTAAAATAGCATACGGCGTTTTTTGTTTTTGTTTAATATTTAGCCTAGCAAAAAGGCAGACGGACCACCTGCTGGTAAGTGTTCACCGTCGCCTACGGACACTTGCAACACCCGAGGGGTGGCCAATGCTTTGCCGGCTTTGAAGGAGAGCTCTCTATGCGCTTTTCTTGAAGAATCCCGTGTCATAATGCTCCGGAAAAACCGTGAATGGAAGCTCATTCCACATTTTACAGGTGCGCGGCAAAAAGGATCGTGAAAACCACATTGTGGAGGACCGCCACAAGTCCAGTTGATGCGGATGAAACTTCAATCTTCGGCGATTGGTGCAATGGAGGAAGGGTGATACGGGCACCAGGTCGAATAGTTCTTCGGAGCACTTACCATTGTAGAGTCGGTAGAACACGCAAAGGGAGCCCAAGTCCCTTCGCAGGCTTAAGTGTTCTAGCCTTTCGGTAATCCTTGGGTCGTT
>DWJK01004748.1:0-11706 GCA_018248815.1 Croniades pieria auraria
GCAAGCGGCGGGAGCTCATGAGGAAGGACCTCGTACAGGACCGAAACTAGTCGGGCCATCCCGAAAAACGTACGTGAGTTAAGCCGGTACATATTTAATCACATGCAGTAAAACGTACAATTAATTAATTTCTGTCCGTTTAATATAATCAATACTGTCCTGACCACCACAAGATTACCAGCGTTTCGTATGGGAGCCGAAGGGAAAACGTTTCTAAGCGTTACATCCGAGCTGAGTGTTTTATATAGAATTCGCTAAGAGCCGATGGCACAGTTACCGATGCACTAGAAAACTCAATAAAGCGCCCGATGCGAAACTAGCCGGACTGGAAACTTAATTAAATTGCAAATTTATCTAATTGAATTAGGGATAGCGATCTGCTAACAAGTACCTACAGCTTGTTCAATAAATCCGTATCATCGGTTTGTCTCTGCCCATTACGGTTGTTCCGATTTGCCTTCAATTTTGTAGAATCATAGCCCTGGCTCTATAAATTAATTGGTTTGACGGACATTGCTACTGTGTCTCGAGAATTGCTGTCTAAGATATATAATTTCATTACAATAGATTAGAAGCAGTTGTTTGTTGGTTGAAGGGTGGAAAGTTCATAAGCACTCGTGTTTAGACCAATGTTTAGAGCGTGCCCTAAGGACGCTCTTGGAATGGAAATATGTCTAGGGAATAGTAATGTTGTAAGTAGGTGAGTTGTATTAGAAATGTCAATAAATTAATGTCATTAATTACGTACCAAATGCTTCCAATGTCTGCGGATAAAGCAAGATTACTGCCTTCCTCCGCGTTAGTTTATCCGCGCCAATAACTGGATCAGGAAATCTGTACCTTCGGCTTGTCGGATCCCATTTGCATATATATCAGAATTAATGTGGCGGTTCGCCGTTCGATGTTCCTGTGGAGGTATAGCGATGTTGAACACTCTTTCAGCCGCGGCTTTAACGCATTCGCCGCGCAGCTCCGCGCGGCGGGCGGCTCTCGGAGAGTTTAATATACCTACTAAATGTAATTTACTTACTTCACTGATACCTTCTTGTTATCCGATCGAATCCAGCTTTGTGTCTTGTTTGTTTCCGATATATTATTGTGCGAAGTACGTTTTTACGATAATTATCCTGTTACAAAGATTTATTTTAATATGTCTTTGACGACAAGACTTATAAATATTTCGTATTTTGGCGTCATTTGTTTCCGTATAACTCTCAGAAATTATAACAAAGCAAAATAAGTTAAAAGAAGGATAAATCAATATTTTTTTGCTGTAAAACGTCTCGTGTCTGTATACACATGATTATATTTGTACCGGTTTAATTCACGAATGTTTTTCGGAACGGCGCGATTAGTTTTCAATTTTTACGAAGTTCTTCTCGTGTCGGCTGAATTCGCGGCGGAAAAGGGCTTAGTCTAGCCACCTGGTAAAATATACGTGTAAAGCCGCTATATGTGTGTATGTATACATAATCTTAATAATTTCTGCACATGTTTTAGCTAGCACTAACCTGTAATTACGTTATGTAGTAACTAATTTTGATTATTTTTTTTATTAATAACTGAATAAGAAGACGGTTAGCGGCGCCAATGGACTGTCCGATGCGTTTTTGACTGTGAAGAGATTTGGTTAAGCATCGTACGGCGGATACGATATCCCAATTCTGCATACGAAAAGCAACATTTTCACTACTTGATTATATGTACCTTCGACGTAGCGAGCTTTGTTCATTTGATATGATAGCTTCTTATGCCGAAAGTAAGACTTGTTTTATTGTCTGCGTGAAGTGATTGTACAGATCATTTGCAGCAGCGAGATTATATCGTCACGCCAGTTTCCTTACGGGGTAGAGAGAGGACACCAAATGTCAAATAATTCTTTTCTTAGAGACCTGACGCGCTAAGGAGTAAGAAACTTCACATAACCAATATAGATACATAAGACATTTTTAACTTGGTAATTTTGGCATTGACCAGCAGCACATGTAGTGTCAGACAGAAGATATCATGAAATTGTAATGTGTATTGACGGTCATTAAGACGGTTTAAAAATAAAAGTTGTGAAGTTGAAATCGAACTGCCATATTAAGTTCCGTGTGTTAATGGTTTACTCCAAGCTCTAAAGTTACCAACGGTAATTAGAAGAGAAATTCTCCCGCGTACCCTTTATATTACGCTACCGTGCAGTATATCATATCTCCTCAGCCATCAGCTTATAAAATTTATAAGTAAACTTCACTGTCGTATAACTTTTTGAGAAAATCGCCTATCACTCAGCTATCCAAGGTGAGACAAGTGGCAAATGTCACGTCAGTGTAGTGGGTCTCCGAGGGCGCTAAGTCCCCATTGTTGCGGCTGAAACAACGAGATACTTCCGATGTGGGCTCTCTACTGCTTTAGCTCGTGCACTGCCACCTCTCTATAGAACGCTTGTCTTTATTACATATACGAATACATTGTCAAACTAAAAGGTACATTTTATACAAGAATCTCGAAATAGATCATCATCATCATCATCATTGCTTTGGCCTACCGTTGGGTAACGATCTTCGCTAACAATGAACAGTGACAAAGCAATGTCCCAACCAAATCCAATATAGGAGTCACTTGCAGATGCAATTTTACGAACCTATTTAGAATTTTCGGCTAAACAATTGAAACTAATTATGCTGCCCGTAGTTACGCTGAGCGAGCCGCGCGGTAACTTGGAGCTAATACATGTTGAGAGTTCTGGTTGTTAGCAGAAGTTAACATTGGACGTTGTTCTGTGCTCGCCGTCGGCGTGTTGATGTACGAACTATAAATGGCTAATAAGGGCTAACAATATTGAACACCTTCAGATAATTATTATGGCGGGTAAACTTCCAGCATATTATAGCTATGTATTGGTCCTTAATATGGATTTTACATGTCAGTACGAACTCCATGCATGATCAGTTCGTGTTAGCTACATCTGCGACCATTTTTAAGTTATTTGCACGAATTTGTCACGTAGCGCATAGCACGTCCAACACAATCATTAACATAATTTCGTTCTATAAATGTTCATGAAAGAAAATTAACTCCAAACAATATTTTTTGTAAATACTTAAAAGAAATACTCGTAATTCGGCGTAAATTGCAGTGCACGCAATGCTTTAGTGTGGTGCAAATGAAAAAATGTCGCGCTTAAAAAGTACGAGACTTTGGTCGAAGAGGAAGAATGGTGTACTAGTGACCTCATTTTTACGGTTGACTTTGATTTTCTGAAATAGTAGTTACGGTATTTCTGTTTTTTGTTGCTTAATATTTCACGTGCAGCTGCCTTTATGTATGAAAAGAAAATACTAGGAAAGGGCAACTTCGTACCAAACTTCTAGAATTCACTCAGTGAGCAAAAAACTTAAATTTTATTTCGAATAGACTGCCTCGTTGGTTGCGTGGTTGCAAGCGCGACTACCGTTTGGGAGGTCTTGGGTTCAAATCCTGGGTCGAGTGCTATTGGATTTTTCTAATTTAAAATTTCTATTAGTGACTCGGAGCCTGGATCTGTGCACGGTGTATGGCAATAGGCTCACCACCTATTCTATGAGAGTTAAAGGTAACTCGTGAAATGTGGGAGTGTACTACACTCCTCTGCCTACCCCTTAGGGGATTCCAGGCGTAATGTTAGGTTTATTTTAAATAAAAATCTTGTCTAACAAATATTTCAAGAGGAATAAATTTGGGAGGTATTATACTGTTATGATCTAATAGACGGGTGAAAACATTTTAAACATGTAGATAAAGTTAGGTAATATTTCGTGTACACCAATAATATAACGAATGAGGCGTACTCTAATGGTGAACAATGGGTTTTGTCTGGGAACACGTGCCTTTTATTTACCACGCTCCCATATCTCAATAGCCTATTGTCGAGAGCCGGCTCGCCGGTCACCCGACACCGGGCAGCGACCACAAGAGGTAACGGAAGTGTCGTAAGAGTGCGGGTACAATGCCATTGAAGTGCAGCAGCGCAGTGGCTGGAAGTTGGGGCCGTGCCTTGAGCAGACAAGGGTTACGTTGAGTGGCGGAAGGAACTCTGAATTTAGGCATTCCATCAGCTTTACGGCTATTTATACTTTATTATTATACAGTCACGCCATCTCCTTTTTGGTAGATATAGACTACAGTGTGCCAAATATCTCTATCCTCACAAATCCGACGTACTTGCTCTGTCGACATCTCTCTTTTTATACACGTACACGGCAAAAGTAAAGGATAAGTATGTAATTGTTTTGACAAATGACCGAGACAAAATCCTGACTTATAATTAACAATGACCACTCTTATCTGCAATTTCAGTTTCTATATATGTAGAATTAAAATAATCCGATCAGAAGATTCGAACACGAGCCCACTCAAGAGGAAGAAAACTCTCCACGGTATAACTGAGGGTTATTAGAAATGAGAAGCGAGAGCGTCAGAACGTAATCGCATTAATGATTCAGTAACAAAACAAACGCGAACTAGTTAAGTACAACAAGAAACTGAACTTTGCGGGGAAAAGAAATGAAACGAACAACAACCATTATCGAGTTGGTTCGGAGCTGCGCCGCGCGCCGACTGTCATAAAGAAAATTACATCCAATAACCGAGTGACGGAACAAGTTCGGAAACACACGGGAACGATATTCGCGGACGTATTTTCCTTAATATCGTTGGCAAAACCCAAACTAGTTTAACTGTATTCGTATATAACCATCATTACGTGTACGAGCATTTATAACTTTCGAGAAAGTAGGAGAGGCAAAATTAATTGTTAGTACCACGCCCGGTGGAAATCTTTGGTTTCTGCGTACCCCTTCGGGAAATAGATGTGGTCGTACGTATTAAACGGTAAACTATTTGTATTACCGTAGACTTTGTTGTCATTGAGAGCATATCATCATCATTATCATTATCATCATCATCATCAGCATGCTCCCGTCCACTGCTGGACATAGGTCTCTCCAATAGCAGGCCATTGAGCTCGATCTTCAGCTCTTCGAATCCAACCGCTACCAACTTTGCGTATATCGTCACTCCACCTAGCTAAAGGGCGCCCCACGCTACGTTTACCAAGACATGGTCTCCAGTCCAGAACACTTCTACTCCAATGGTTATCGGTTCTGCGACAGATGTGACCAGCCCACTGCCACTGGCATTAGAGCATATAATGTAGACTAATGATTTTAACACTAAGTTTATGCATAAAGATAAAAAACGTTAGAGATAAAGAATCATAACCGTAACGGAGGCAAAGTTTTCGTGTAACCCGTTTGTAACCGCCGATACCTCGGTTCATACATACATATGTACTGAGTTAATAATAATAATGTGTTGGACGCGTAGGCTCTGACTGGGATCATTGCATAAATTACGACAAGTCCAAAGTTTACCTTGCCCGCCTTGCCCGCATAAAGGAGCGTCGCGGCGCCGGCCCGGGCACCAAGTGGCCCGCAATATGTTTAGACGCGCCCCGCGCCACCCGCTCAAATTGTCTGCGTCTTAGCGTAATTGAATTTATAATGGGTTAGTTTAGAAGATATTTAGTGTTTTCAATGGGGTTTAATGGATTCAGGACCAGTTTAGGTATGTTTACCCTGGCTGCGATTCTGTGTTTAATGTATGATAGGTTGGGGACTTCACCCTATGTTGATGTCTTCAGAGGCCTTCTAGTTCATGAATAACGGGTTCTTCATAATTAATATGTACGATCAAGGAACGTGATCTTAATCGTAAGGTTTAAATATATTGTTTTTAACTTATCGCATTTATTTTATTAGAAGAAACGAGAAAGCAAGAAATTAATGTAAAATGTACTGTAATTTTGCACAAATATTTATAAATTTCAAACGACACATTAGTTAGAACTTTGTTTTCTTTTCCTGTAATGATTTTTATAATGTGCAAAAAATAAAAAATAAAATGGTATAGCAACCATATTTGCAGCTTCCGGTGCCACCACAATGGATGGTGAAAATTGGGACACTAAAAAAACCATGAGAATAGTGTCAAAGTTTTACTATATCAAGTCCTTGAAGGTCCATGAACGTCAATATAAGACAAATAGCTTCCATCAGCGGTATATGCGGTGTTTTATGGTGCAATTATGCCATGTCCTCACTGAGGGGATCCGGGGATTAAACGAGCCCTTGAAATATGGCGGCAGCAGCCATCGACTTATGAGGGCTTGGCGAGATTAATTCGAACCAGGAATGAAATTATCATGCTTGTAGGACTGGAAAATGTGAAATGTCGATGATACTAACACGGACATCACCTATCTCATTAACCATGATAATTATAGATACTCTCATATTACACACGTTTGTATGAGTGCAACACTATCCTAAAACGTAAACAATCTCTCGCTTTTTTTATTAGTCTGTGTACCAACGTGATAATAGGAAAACATATCGAATCGCAATAAAATTGTGTTAGTTGAAGACTTTTGCCGTCAGTGGATGTCAGTGTCACGACGATTTTAAAAGATCCTAGCCTGACAGGTTAACTGTTCGTCATCATCATCGTCATCAATCTATCTCAGTCCACTGCTGGACATAGGCCTCCCCCAATAAGTGAAGTTTCATCAGCAGTTAAATTAGTTTTAAGTTTCTAATTTGAAGATAAGTCTTAATAAGATAAGTTGAAGACTTCGATAAGAATGGCAAACTATTAAATATTAAAATCATTGTTAAAATGTAAATTACTCAGAATACTAATAGAATATTCTAGATATTATCGAGAGAAGGTATAATTTAAACTTATTATTCGACAAGACTCCACAACTCCTGCAAGATGCATAAATTCGAAGTGTTGCAGTCGGTGAAACAGTAACTGACTCAGCTGTTTAGCAGCAAGATACCTACAAGTTCTAATGTGTAATTGTATTACTGTGAAGTGGCCATAGCGACAGTACTCGTGGTCCAGCGCAAGTTTCGAACGAACTTGCTAATACAATCATGTTTATTTATTGTTACCAAAGACGCAGCTGAAACACTGCTTAAGCTACGTGGATTGTTTCTAGGAATGTACTGAGTAACAGGACACTGGTCTAGCAGCGGGTAGAAATATAGTTGCAGCCAATGTTTACTAGAAAAACTCTTTTATTGCAATATATTTTGTTCCGCTACTAGCGAAAAAAGATTATAATATTTATTGAGCGATCAGGAATGTTAACATGTTTGAACCTTAGGGGTCTTATTGCATGACTAAACTCCTTTTAATACCTGTTAAAGATTTTAATAGGAAAATAATTTAAAAAAGGTGAACCAGTTTTTCTATGAAATAGCTATAGTTATGCAAATGTACAGCACAATTATGGTAGTTTCGTAAACAACAAAATACCATGTGCATACCGCAAAGCGCAGTAAAATGACACAGCTAAATTTAATGTTAAATAACTTTCGTCAAACTTCAACTCTAACAACGAAATTTATCCTTCCGTAACACTAACTGAATAACGAAGATATTCATACCAGGAGGAACGATAACCGGATTACGGCTGAGAGAAGTGCTATTAGCATTATTGCTCAGTCTAGGGCCAGGGCCAACTTGCTGCAACTTGCTTCAGATAATGAACTGAGTGCTAAGTGCGATGACGGAGCCACAGCTGGCGTTCGTGGTTTCTAGAACTCCGACTATAATGTACAGGCTGTGCTCATAACTCCATGTAACCTTTGGCCGCAAGATATCTTAGTGCTGCTTACGGGTCTACGCCCGGACTGTAAAGCCCTAGCTTTACCTTATCTCCAAAAGATACAGGTACTAAATAGAGCTTCATTTTAAGACAAGTATTAGAACCCTAATTCCTGCATTTTGCTACTACCATAATATGATCTGCAAAGAGTAGTCCTGTGAAGGTCGAATTATTATCAACAACTTCAGTATTACATATACAAACAAAACGTCATAGAGGCTTTCAAAATGTTATTTAACAATTCATAAAGAACTTTCCAATTAGACCCAAAATAATTAAAGAAGATATAAAATTCGGCAAACCGATAGAGCGGAAAATGAAAATGAAATGAGCCATCAGTAGGGGACCCAATCACATTAATGGAACGGACTGCACAATAAAATCATTCAGTCGATGTAACCCGAAACCGCGGCGCCCCCGCGCCTCCGCGCCCGCTGTGTCACTTTCGCCGGCGGGCTTGTTGTTCGAATTAATAAGGTGTATTTTATAGTACACCCTTTATTACACGTTTCACGGGTTCACGTTTTGCCTAAATGTGTTAAAGTTTACAAAACCTAACAACTAGAAAATAACACATTTTTTATTCGAACACTCGCGACTACACCAACATTGTCAGTAATAATACGCATGGACACACATTACTCAAAGAACACACTATAGAAATAAGCACATATTTATTGACAAGTGAGTAAATCGTATTCTTATTGGCCATAATGTCACGAAATATGCCCTTGCTTAGCTTGGTACCGTGAACTGGCCACGAAGCTCATTATCTGTGAGCCCCGTCCGAGTAACTCCCGGAACTGCACTTGCTTTTCATTTCTCTTCATTTTAACGTAACTTTTAAATTTGATAGAAGAAACAGAAACAAAGATTTAACTTGAGCAATTTTTGACAATTTAAAGCAAAATCTGTTACAGTAATGGCATATCATTGTTTAGAGTTAAAAACAAGTAATTTTTAACTTTATTTATTTTTAAAAACTAGGCTGCTCATTTAAAAGTAATGATTTTTCTGTGATTGGGAAATAAAGTCGCTGAGTGAAAAAAAATTATTAGGTACACAAAGATTTTGCTGAAGCAGAACTTATTTTTCTAAAATTTTTTTGTGAATAACAAAAGTGTATTAAGGGCACGAAAAACAACACGAGGTACAAAATTTTAAAAATTAACGGCCTACGAAGAAAAGGTTCTAGACATAATAAACGATGAAACGAGATATTCTCAGGCTTTTTGTATGTAAATTGCTCCCCGAAAACGAACCAAAGCAGCCGTACGATTACGCTGACATAAGGGAAACCTAGACTTTTACGAAGCTAAATACCGATTCAGTTAATCCCAGACACGAAAAAAGTAAATCGCAAGGATAACGAGGTTTACTTTTCAAATCTTTCGCTCCCAGATGTTACTTACCCTACTGTTGCTTCATTTTAAAATGCTTCAACAGTGTATGCACACGACCCTCTTCATATTATAAACAGAGTATAATATTTATACAAATGTATACTAAGCTATTTAAATGCCCGTTTCTCGCTCCCTATACACAATAGGCAACTTTGTTCCTGCCCCAATATTCTGTATTTTTATTGATAACAGCTAGAGTTAATTAAATGAAACAGTGAACTATTAGCTGATTTTAATAGAGACTATCTCATTTCCATATTATATATTCTTTTGGTCTAGATTAATATAAATGAATCCATAAAATAGTCAACCGCTTCTCACCTTTGCTTTCTGTTCTTCTCAAACAACCAGGCGTACACATCGATAAGAGAAACATGACACACGGATCTAAATCTGGTAATATAGAAATATACATAGATTAAGAAAAAGCCTACATTTTGAAATAGTCTGTCACTTAAATTTTACATCACATTTGTAGTATATTGGACGTCACAAGAACGTTGAGCACGAATCAGCTGATAGTGTTATATCGTCAGATAAAATCACAACTAGCATTCTAAATATTGGCTTACAAGCGGAAGCAAGGAAAGTAAAAACAATGTTCTAACTGCTCGTTCACGAACACTAGAACACAATATTAGTTCATTAATATTTGTAGCATTCGCCAGTTCAACGATTCATAAAAATGAATATTTCAGTGGCCGTAAAACCCCAGCCGGAGCGTATTCCCTGCAGTGCGCCTGACCTGAAGCGTATCAAAAGTAACCTGAATAATTTATCAGACTTAACAAACATTAATGTGTCTCGAGACCATTAAAATATCATCTCTTGGCTCCTCGTAAATGAATCGTTGTTTAGAGCTAAACAGATTTTCGACTAGATCAAAGTGCGAGATGGAATTAATGCTGAATTTGACTTATGATGCGGGATGGCGAAGGGTTGGCACTTAGCGGGCGAAATTTTCGAACAGCGTAATGGTTATCAAATTGAATTATTAATCAAAATGGAAACTTTGAGGGCAAGTGGGGCTGAAGAAAATGGGTTTAAGAGGGACTTTTAGGGGGATTAAAAAATGTGAATAGAAATAAATTTTCAAAACGTGACAAGATTACATCTTTGAGTATATTAACACATTTTATCTCGGTTTTCTCTGTTGTTCTGAACTTCACGCGACTAACTAACTAACACATTGTCAAAAAGTAACGTACAAAACCTATGCAAGCCGAGCTAAACTTTTGTTATGCCGTTTCTATGTACCTGTCACGAATATAATAAATATTCGATCGTTTATTTCCATATATTTTTATTGAATATAATATAACGAGTGAAGAGAATGAATTATCTAGAATCGTTATTTAAAAAAGTTTGTTTAAATATAATTTAATAATGATCAGTGAATCCAAGTTTCGTAACCGAGTTAAGCGGGTTAACAGCCATGAACTTTATATTCATTTAACGAAGAGCAGTCTGTCCGCATTTTCAACTGACTGTGGAGTGGGCGAGCTTGTGACATCTGTCATCGACGGGATCCGACGTTGGCGGAACGCGCCTCACTGTTATCGCTCTTCCGGCGGGAACCACCGCAAGAGGAGGTGGGCAACTTAGTTAAAATATTACAGACATTCTAGCCATGAAAGTTTGTCATAAGTACTTTGTTATTAACTTACTTTCTAATTTTATTCAATGATATCTGTAACATCAGTTACGTAATTGAGTTTAATATTTAGTTCAACGTTGTTAACTTACGTGTGTCATGTTGAAATCTCCACCTGCGGGTGTTGTCGAATACTTGACACTCGGAGGATTACCATAAATTCCTGAATCCGTTTCACAATAGAAAACATTTTAAACGGTTGAGAGTCCAACAATAGCACGCGGCACGTCAAAATGTCATAACACGACGTACATATGTACTCACGGAGTGTTCGTGGCTGATATCAACCGTGACGACAAATATACGAAAATCGTTTATTGTTATTCTGGCATTGACACTCATTTTTTTGTATGTTCAGTAGAAACTGACACGTACACTGCAGATGAAACGGTTGAGAATACGAATGCCTTTAAAAGAATACGAGGTACACAGGTGTCAAGTGCCGGCATTCCTGTCACTGGAAGGTTTGTTCGTATCGTAACAGTACTGACGGAGCGTTGTCTCGTCTCGTTGATGATTGCGACAGTACCCGTTGTTCTGCTCGTGTTTGTTGATCAAATGTTTGGATATATTTGAAGAGACAGGATTATTTTTTATGTCACTGAATTTATTTTCTATGGCAAACATATAACAGCCGACTTGAGAGGTGTTTGCAAATACTGTCTCGAGTTGGAGTAACACAAATAGAAACAACCGGGAGTGGAAATAAAATTCCATGAACTTTTGGAATCGGTTTTATTTCTTGTGTTTATATAATCTACCTAGAAACTGTAACCTACCTGAAATCAAGTCATTTATTAAAATTGTGTGAAAAAACATATGTTCACTCCTGTAATCCCCGAAGGGGTAGACAGGGGAGTGTAGTACGCTCCCACGTTTCACCAGTCACGTTTAAGTCCGATGGAATAGTTAGTGACCCTATTGCCATACACTGGGGACACATCCAG
>DWJK01004749.1:0-11705 GCA_018248815.1 Croniades pieria auraria
GGTCAGGTCTAGTCATTGTACTGTACTTCGGTTTTGTGCGCCCCTCAGGCTATAGTAGACCGGGAGAAAAAAAAGCCAAACTATATCCATATTTCAAACATAAATAAATAGAACATACCTCAATCTACTAGGTATTTATTTTAAACATACCAATTTCCACCAGTTTACTTTATTATGTTTCGTTAAACACGTCGTTACACCTTAGGTAGTTCTACCTACTCATTATTTAATGTAAATACAACACATATGTATGTACGTGATAACGAATACAACAACGTTATGTGTGATTTCTAGAATGTTTCTATATATTTGTATCATGTAGAATCTAAAGAAATCTAGAACAATTCAAGCGTTAAGCGCGATTGTGCCTTTAAGTTCCATCGCTAAATCGTGCTAATATGCTTTAGCATAGTGTTTGTTATTCATAAAAATACAGCTAAACTTAAAAATGTCCCTAAATATCTTTGATTAATTGCCCCGACTTCGCATATTGGAAAGAAAGTAAAGAAATCAATGTATGTCGTATTTGGCCAATAGAAATACTAGAAATATAAGATTTTCCAGAAAACGACACTTAACATATGACACATAAAATGTAAGAAATAAAAGTGTTCAGCCCTTACTCCTCCCCTTCACGACGATTTCTCTTAATGTGTAGATCTGAATGATATATCTCAACAGACAAATGGACATTCGCGTTCATTAACAGAGCACCAAGATGTGTTGCCGGGGTTACTATTTTGTGCTGTGATCTACTTACGTTCCTAAACATCACATTGTGTATCACAATCATTCAATTACGTCTATGGAAATGGACATGTAATCTAATACATTTCTAAAAAATCTTCTATAATCGAAGATATATTTTCTGGCGCGTTCAGATGCACGTGGTGCGTGCCCTCGACTTCTTCGAAACGAATGCAAGTCGTTTGCTTTAGTTTGTCGATCACGGCCAAGTAGTAATCAAGCCTCTCCCATTTCTGGCCTGGAATAGCCCTGATGTTCAATATTTTGCACTTAACCTTGCTGGCATATTCGAGGGCCGTTTCTAATGACATCATCGCCAAGCCGGCCACTTTGAGCCTCGGATCTCGTTTGAAGTAGTACCCTCTCTTCTGCATATGCGCCGGCGTGGGCGCCATACCCCGTTTCATTAGCACTTTGCAGTTGTCCCTAGAGACTGAACCTTTATACGCATCACAGACAATATCGATCATTTCCTCGTAGTCATAGCACGGTATTTTGTCTTCAGTCAAATTTTCGTAGTCCAATACCTTGTCAATAGCCATTCCTGTGGATTTTACCATGTGCTCGGGCGCTCTGACTGCGGGACTAGCGATATCTATGCATATAATACTGTCCACTTCGTCTGGGAATGAAGCCGCATACATGAAACTTAGGGCACCTCCTAGGGAGTGTCCCATTAGAGTAATCTTCTGCCATTTGTAAAACCTCACAATCCTTCGTAAGAGAGATATACCGTCCCAAAATACATAGTAAATCATGCCTTTTGGATAGTGCGAAGACAGTCCATGACCAGGTAGGTCAATACACAAAACGGAAGTTAGCGGCGGAAAGAATGGGATGAGGTTGTCCCAAGTGCCGGCATTGTCTTGCCATCCATGAATAGCGATCATGGGTTGTTTGTCCCGGGGTCCCCACCAGCGTCCAGCGACGTGACCCCATGGAACAGGAATCTCTATCTCCTCTACTGTCACACCAGCTGGTAACTCTGAAATAGATAGAAAATCAATATTACTTCAAAACTTTTGATAAGTAATCGACAATAGGCTTATAACATTGTGTGTACCTGTGGAAATTCAAATGTATAATAGTTATAATGGCCATTCACTTAGTAAAGATCTCTTAAGTGAGATAAACTCGTACAGATAAACCGATGTATATATAAGAAGAATTGAATATTCAGAATAAATTCTTTACCATCGTATACAGTCTAAAGTCTACATGATAAATGTACATGATAATAGTTCAAACATTATCGCTAATCCTATAAATGGTTAGTTAAACACTATCTGTTGAATCTCATGATAATTTTCTGAGTGGATGGACAGTGACAAACATTATGTCATGTTTGGTATTATACATTTCTGAAGCGTAAGATGGACCGGAAGTAATGTTTTTCAAGTGAATTAATGTAAATGTTGCTATACTTTTAGCAAATATAAGAACGAAATTCGAAAATTGAAGACAAACTAACAATTTGGCACTGATCTTTTAGAATATCATTGTACAATGGCACAATAAAAAAAAACTTGTATATTATCTGTGTTAAAAGCATAAATAGTCAAATAAAATACTTGTCAAGTGCATGGTGATAGACATAAATCATGAGATAACATTAGTTAGAAAGAATATTTTGAATCTCAATTATCATAGTGCACATGAAAGCAATTATAATATTACACACATAATATGCATGAAATAATTAATTTTATATATTCAAAATATCTTTAAATAACGTAAATTATACATATATTAATGATTACTTATTTATTTTTATTCTGATTTTTATTATGTTAAAAATAAAGATTATAATGTATAAGAACAGTATAATTATAAGGTGCAAATCAGCTGTTTAAAGCCATGTTAACATGTAATTATAATAATTAGATATTATTTTTTTAATAACATTAATTCCATTCCAAACACACAACATTTACCCATATCACAGTCTACAGTCATAATTATTAATTGGAAAAACATGTAATACAACATACTTAATTATATCTACCTATCTACATTACACACATATATGTGTACATGTGTAATAAACTGGAAATACACACTAAAGTAGGTATCTTACTTTTACCTTTCCTACCTCTCTTTAATCAGGAAATAGTTGACAGTTAGTGGTCACTGCCATATAGACAGATACATAATATGTATCTGTCTACATGGATAATATGTATCTGTTTTAAAAGAATGTTATTTCATATGGTAGGTCATCACTAGGTTATAGGTAGTATGGGCTAATGATTAATGAATAAATTTAGAAAGTAAATTTGTCAGTGTACATATTTTATCTTCTGATTCTTCTTCTTCTTAGCGTGTCGATGACAAACACGTTTTATAATAAGTCCCTAAATGCTCCTCTGATCTGGAACGTATTGGCGTCAAATACATATTGATGCTGGTAAAAGGAGACCCCCTAGTTTTTAAAATATTTACATCCATACATGCAGTTGGTTTTTTTTTATAAATATTATGTCACTTTTTTATGTCACATGCTTTCTTAATGCATGTTATGTTCTTAATAGAAATGTACTATGTGGGAGATAGTAGACATATAGTTCTAGATATTTGGTTGGTAAATATCAAAAGATGCTAATTATATGGCAGAACTTGTCCATAATCAAAATTTTGAAAATTATTAATACAATATGTGGATATATGACTCATGTCCCCAGGCACAATATACATTTTCGAAAATTATATGATAATACTATTTGACGTTTACCTCACACTCAAGATCACTCTGAGTAACTGTTGCTGCCAGAATTTAACTCAAAATTACATAATAGTTCTAATATTACAGCATGTAGCTTTCAAAAATCTCATGAAATTTGAATTACCTCTTTTTAACTCTATAAACATTATTTGTTCAATTCACAAATATACAAAAAGTATTTGAAAAATTTAATTATTGCGTTGTAAATATACATTTTAGACAATGAATAGCTAACAAGGAATATGAAATGAATTAATTATTATGGTTTATTTCACAATGGTATGTTTAGTATCTGTGGGTATCTAAATTCAACTAATATAAGTACAACAAATTACAGTATCGCCAGAATAAAATATTATATAATAGGTTGAATGCATAAAATAATTAAAACCATGCTTTATTTCTCATACACTAACAACAATAGAGCATATTGAAGTTGAGAATGGCCCAAGCTTCCCAATTGCAAAAAGAATTATGTACCAAGCAGTCAACAATTCAAATTCTAAGAAGTCATAGACAAACTAACATATATAAATACTCCACAGCCAGGCTCGGGCAACTATTAATAATCTCTACATATTTATGAGTAAGCTGGTACTATATTATTGCATTAAAATTACAACTTCTACAGTCTAAGACATTGAAATTACAAATGACCCATGACCAAGACTTTGAATTTATAAACTTATATTATTGCAAGTATAATTAGCAGTCATGACATCACTTGCAAGTTTACAGACCAAGACACAGAACTTAAAAATTATCCCACAAACACAAATTAAACACCAGTTTTTCTTACTAGACATTTTTCATTGTTATTCTGAGATTCAATATAATTATACCTCATTGTATTGTTATTGAACTTATTTTATGAACTTACAAATAAAATGCAAAAAAGTAATCGGGAAATACAATGGGTTGGCTGGAATAATTCATAATTATTTATTTTTAAAATTGTGTCACAGACAAATGAAAGCTTAATGGTACTAAATTAACATTAAACTAATTTTGTTACTGAAAATAAGTTATAATGATCTGATATATATAAAAATATAATTTACAAAATAATATTATTTTTTTCAGTTATAAACTTGACAGTTTGTTTTGTATGTTTGCATAAGAATGTAAATTCCTTTTTAAAAAAGCATAATATTTATGTACACTGCACAGTATTTTTTTAACTGAAATAAGCACAGCTGACAGATTGTATAATTGGTTATGAAACAGATCTAATGTGATTAACTTGTAAAGTAGAAGACTTAATTACCAATAGTTTTATGTAACCGTATGCTTTCCCAATAAAATACAGACAAAAAAAATTTATATGTTAGCTAGTAAACGAGAAGTATGTAGTAGTAGAAATTACTTATAGTGTTCTTTGTGTTCACAAATTATTAAAAAAATCTAGTAATATTGTATTTTAAATATTGACGAGAAGCAACTGTATTTTTTCCTTTTTTAATAACCCATGTCAGTGCCAAAATATTAAAAGTCATACTTTTACTTTTTAATTGTTCTGTTACTCCAAATAATAATATGTCATTTTCTATAATTTTAGGGACCACGCAGTATAAAAAACTTTTATTCTATTGGCAGCCCTATCTAACAAGCATGTTTGATAGTGTTCAATATTAATCCTTGGTAGAGTTAATAAATATTTAAATAGTGCGACTCACCTTCATTCATTTTATGACCGTTCAACTTTTGGTCCATTATGTCGAAATAATATTAAGCACTTTAAAACATACAAGAATCAATCTTATATTACAAGTTCCGTCAATTTCAACAATTTACTAATTTAATTTCACCACTTGTACTTATTTCTATAAGCCCGTTGTTTTATTTTTACCACAGTTTGATATTAAATGCCAGTTAAAAAAATCTTCCGTTACAAAACGCTCTACATACCATGCACTAATAAATTAATGGAAAGTACAATGCATGATTTTGATCTAATGCGTATCGCTAGTATAGCCTTAGCCGCTTGAATGACGAATTCAGAATGAGTTACGTCACTCCATCTAGGTTAAAGTCAAATTGGAGATAAATTCAGAACGCAATCGACGCGATCCGATAGCATTTTCTGCAGTCATAATTTAATATAAAATTATGACAAACGTGATTGGTCAACAGTATTTGAATAGGTTGTGTAACGTTTGAGATCGTGCTGATCAGCTGTGAGACTAGACATTACAGTAGTATTGCCAGTTTTATTAATTTTCTTGTAGTTAGGGAAATTAAGAAAATATTCAATAATAGAAAGTGCATTGAAATCACAATTATTAAATATTAATAAATATAACCATGTTTATTGTGAACATATGGTCACTAAAAATCATAAATACATGTATCTAGCTTTTAACATTATCGCAAGCATCCATTGGAAGGTAAATAATGACTTCTTAATAAAAAACGAGGAATGTAAACTTGCCCATTACGAGACTTTAGCAAGTAATTCTACAATAAAAAAGGATATTTTCTTCATCAATCGCTTGTACACATTTTTTCATGTAATAATTCATAACCTAAAACAGAAATAAACATGAAATTATTCAGTAAGCATAAGTTGTGCTCTAAAAATTAAATTTAGGAACCCATCAAGTAAATCTTACGTACAGTCACATAATAATGATATAAGTCGATTACTTTTAAGATACAATAGTAATTTTTCCCGCAATCATGGCTAAATTCGTTTTTGAAGCATTACGCAAGAATTATATATTTCAAAAATAATGTTTGATATAATTCATATATTCTCAATACATTTATAGATTCTTCCGTGTCGACAAAACTAAATTCTTGAAAAATAGTATATAATGTATGTGTTATTCGTGTTTTATCTGAATAACTAATATCGTATTTTCATATTCACAAAGTAATTCAAAATATATCATGAAGATGTACAAATTGTACTTGAATTTCTAAAAAAATTTATTACCTTCATCGCCTAAGTTATTTTTAGTTGAAACTAATTTTTAATCACAAGTGTATAATCTATGACATAAGTATTGACTGGCATTTATACTCTGTAAAGTGTAGTAGCAAATCTGGTTCGCGTCAGCTTCCCGCGTCAGCAGTGGAAAAGATTGAAGAAAAGAAATATTTCAGAACAAGACAACCGGAATCGCTACGTTGACAAATATTCAATACAATGGCAGACAAAAGGAAAACTAAAAAACGGAAGGAGGTTTGTGCAATTTTAATATGTCTTCAATTAACCATCCAAGACAATTTGTAGTCGGCTATATTATAAAGCCACTGGATTTGATTTTAATTTTCGTAATGCGGCTTACATTTCTCTTTTTATTCAGTTGTTTTTTATCAATTTTAATGCACGGCCAGTTTCCTTTTTCAAACTTAATCCCTTATATTATCTTTAATTAACATTGTGCGCGTTATTTTTTGTGACGCAGTTGGTCAGCATTGTTTTTCAGGCTGCTGAAAATTTCGGTGCCTAGTAATTTTATTTTCAACTAATGTTAAAGCTTTTATTATCGCATAATCCTAATATACTATCAAGTAGTTTTTAAATACTCGAAACGTAGTTAATTTTCGAAAATGCATGTAATACTGTAGCATAGTATTTTCATCATTTTAAAAATAAACTTGGTCCTTCCCGCTGTTCCTTTGTTTGATCTGTGCCAACAATATCGCAATACATACTCATGAATATTATTTTTTTTTACAGCGGAAAAAGGTTTGATTTTTTCTTTTAATGTGTTTACGACAAGGCACAATTTGTGTTTCACAGTGTTTGTGTATAATATAACACCCACAACCTCACACGTGTTTTCTTTTTCATAGTCAAATATGCACTTGATAAATTAATCATAACATAACATCACACCTGTGATCCTCAAAAAGGTAGGCAGAAGAGTGTAGTAATTATAAATGACATATGCATATATGAATAAAAATTGATTAAAAATAGTCAGTTTTAAACACATATTGTGTTGGTCAATTACTGTATTTAATAAAGAAGCTTTCTACACCATAATTTAAAGCATTGCTCTAATCCCAACCAAAATAAATAAAGTTATCATATCACATTGCATCAGTGAGTATTTCAGGAAAATTAGATTGACTTATTGTTTTGAGATTGCATCTACTGAAAGTCTAATGTTGGTATCGGTATATTTCATCAAGCATAAATTATCTTAAAGTTATTGTTCACCATTTTTAGCAGGAGACACTTCTATGTTGTAAAATTGTACCCCTGCAGTTCTACAACTTCATCTTAAAAATATCCCAAGACTAATGAATATTAAGTAGTAATACCAGTAACACAATACTGTGCTGTCAACAGCACAGTATTGTGTTATTGGTCACTGTCCTCAAGGACCCATGTCTTTAAAAAAAGCAGTTACACCGTTAAGTGCAGGAAATGGCTCTAACACTCTTATTTGACAACTTGCACCCAATTGGTTTTAATATCTGACCATTATGAAAAGTGCGAAGAGAACTCTCCTTTAACATCAACAAAGCATTGGCTGCTCCTTGGGTGTTGCAAACGTCTACAGACAATGGTTACCACTTACCATAAGATAGTTTGTCTGTCTATTTTCTAGGCTAAATAGAAAAAAACTATGTTATAGATATATATGTCTGATCTTTCAGTGTTTGTTTCTTGTGATCTTGTTGCATAGGTGACTGGCTTCCTACAATATAAAGTCGACAGAATTGTAGATAAAACTTCCGCTAATATAATAGCCATATAGAGGCTATAATATTCTTAGCATTCTCTCTCTTCTTAAGCGGTAATGATTAAGGTGGAAGCAACCAATCTCCTACTTCTGATTATACCGAACATATGAGCATAGTTCTGGGATGAAGTAGGAAAGACTAAAGAATATACTTATATGGAAAATGTCAAGGGCTAAACTGATTTGGGCTTACTCCTAAGGGAACTAATACTCATTAGTGCATTATTAAGTCCTATTAATCAGACCTGATTTTAAAAAGCAATTGATTTTTGGAATAACATTGTAAATAGTTACTTCAATTAACAGTCTAATGTTCTTGGGTTTTTCAACTTTAGTATCATATGGTTCGGTGAATTACTTTCCTTAAGAGCAATTGTTACAAGGCTGTCTCGTCTGCTGCATAGCAGAATCAGTAACCAAGATTATCCAATATTTAGGTGGCTATATTTAATGGCTAGTTTGTATGGGACTTTCACAGTCGAGAATGTAGCTTCTAGAATTTTGTGTGTTTTTACACTATTGCACATGGATTCCTATCCTCAATATGAAATGTGTACTTGATGGGTTTATTACATTTGTGGTGCTAATTAAGATTTTGAAAATTTTACTCTTAATTTTAATTTTTTAACTTCTAGTTTGATGTACTAATGTGTTAAACAGCTCAATAAATTGTTATGAATCTTAACTGACAATGTGTTGGCCCAAATAGCATTAAAACAGAGCTTATTTGATACTTATAATGCAGTCAAATAGTACACCATCTTGCTAAATTGTACATTTCACTGATCTAAATGTAAAAGAAGTAATGAGATCTTTGCCAACCATATTAAATGTCATCACAAAAAAAAACATAAACATTTGATTTCTGAAACATCATGTTGATAAAGTATTTCACTTTGAAGGTTTCTGGGTTTTCATTAATTTTGTATACTACTGATACATGATACATTTAATTTTAAAAAGCATTTCCCAATAACATGTTTATGCCATTTGTATGTATTTCCTAAGAATCTCTTTAGATGTATTCTTTAAATTTACAAAAAAATAATTATCTAGATAGATTTTCAAATATCAGAGCTATAACCTTTTTTCAAATGAGATGTTCACATGTTTATAATTATAGACTTTCCTCAAATATTCAGCTAATTTATATTTAATTGCCAGTACCTGTGCAAACGCCGCGAATAGTTTTCGAATATAAGCTAAATTGAACAAAACAATTTTTTGTGGGCACAAAAAAAAACTAAAGTACATTATTGACAGCCCTACTGAGAGGGAAATATCGATCGATACGGTGTCGATAGCCCTACGTGTATGGGTCTATGTTTGCCATTAAATTATATTCTACCGTAATAATGCCCCACTTTCACCGACTGTCGTTGACCACAAGTGTCACGAAGCCGGCTTAGCGCGGTACTGTGTGGTGCACTTACGCCGCAAGAGAAATTGCAATGGTCGAGGAATTCGTAAGTGATATTTTAGTAGTGTAATTATTATTACTTAATTGAAATCTTGCTCGTGAGTATGTGGACTGTATTGTGCTGTTTCCAATCTATATACATATAATAAAGCTGTAACTGATTGGTGTCTGTACATGACAAATATATTTATAAATTCATAATGGGTTGCCTCTATATACACAAGAGAAACAATGTTTTTCATGTTGTCTGTATGTTTGTGCACCCTAATCTCAGAAGCGGCTTATCCGATTTGAATGCACTTTTCATGATTATATCGTGATGGGCTTCACTTAACATTTAGTGCTTTTTTCATTTTAATCAGTTAACAATTAAAAAAGTTATGTCAATTTATTTTTTCCAAACTTACGAAATGTACGTGTACGAAGTCGCGGGCACAGCTAGTTTTAATTATGACGTGTTTGAAATATTTAAATGTGGAATTGTTGTAATTGCACGTTCAAAGAAATTAACTCGTCATTTAAATTGTTTTTTTTAAATATAGTGACTTAAAAACTTAAATCGAAATATAGAACTAACTGAAAATGAATTTTATCGTTTAACTGTTCGATACCGATCTCATCTCAAAATGATAAAGTGTAAGTGTTTACCACGTTGGCCAAGAGTGAGTTGGCAAGTTTCATATCCTTCAGAGAACCTTTTGAACAATATTAATTCCTTCAGGTTTCGTTCACTAAATTGCCAGTAAATATTAAATGTTAATAAAAATATTTGACGGTAATAGTGGCATGTGAGAGAATTATTTAAGTGTATTTTTTTTTTCAAAAACTAAACGTGCGCATTAATAAATTTACCTTTGTATATCGCAAATTAAATTTGATAAAATTAGAATTGAATTTTTGATATTCTATTTCATTCCTTCTCACCCAAGTATCGACCTGTTGAGGATTGTTGCCTCAAATTACGTATAAAGTTTCATTTTATTGTGAATATTTTAACTAAAATAAGTAAAAGTTTTTTTTTTTTTATAAGTAAAAGTTAACAATATTTATTTTGTATCCGACAAAAATTTGTTGGATATTGGAATTTGGAATTAATTTTTTAGAATTCTTTCAGTTTGTAAATTTATATTCTTTGAGGCAAATTGAGAGAGATAATATTTTCATTGTCTATTCGGTGTTAATATTCACACATGACTGTTAAGATTCAAAATCTTGGCCATGACATTGACCGTAACCTTCAGATCCATATTCACGGATCACTGACAACGTTTTTATATTTTGACCGTGACCTTCACATTCATTTCTATATTTCACTAACATGTACAGCACAGTCCGAAGTACTTAACATAGTCGAAAAGGGCAGAGGGGGGATATGTAAAATTGTTATTTTTTTTTTATTGGATGACATCACTTGTTTTACTTACTTATATTACATGTAGGTTAAACAAAATCTTCTACATGATGTAAAGAGCTATCTTGTCTTTTAGAGAGGCTGAATGCATTTAGTAATAAACACGGGTAATAAGATTTTATTTAAAGACCGTTTTCTAGCCGCAGGTGTCATAGGTCGCCGTTAAATGTCAATGTTAAATATTAACGAATGCGGCTTGCGGCTGCGTCATGCGTTAAATGCGCATACAAGTCAATATCACGCCCGTTATTTTTGCAACCTGGGATTTTTACTCCGTTCTTTTCTTGAATTGCACTTAAAGATGTACATATGTGCCGGTTAAACAGTCTATACTAGTCTCGTGATAATAATTCGATCTCGTAGTTTTTTATTGAAAGTTTAATCAAGTTTTCAATTTATTAGCAACTCAGTTGAGTATTATTTCTCTACGCATGTTCGTGGTTTATAAAATCTACATTTTTTCTTCTCTAACAATGTCTCGTGAGTCGTCGCAACGTTCAACGCAGGCCGTGTTGACATCTATGGGCGTTAATTATGACGATCATGACAGTCAATGTTTGTACAGCTTGGAGATAACTCTGTCCTATAATGAAAAATTTAATTTCTCAAGCATTATTCCACCTCGTCTATATATATAAAAATCAATGCCACTTTTCGTTGTAATTTTATAACTCAAGAACGGGCTCACCTATCCAAACCAAA
>DWJK01004750.1:0-11705 GCA_018248815.1 Croniades pieria auraria
GCCTATAATCCCCGAAGGTGTAGGCAGAGGAGTGTGGTACACTACCACGTTTTACCAGTTACATTTACGTCTCATGGAATAGGTGGTCAGGAACTCTCAAATAAATTGTGTATTTAATTAAGACGGCTAAACCATTACGAAAATAACTATGTTCATTATGGCTTTTGGAATATCTTGCGCTAAAATGAAAGAATCTAAGACAACAAAGAAATTATATGTACATTAAACTTGACCAAAAAGTAAACACTACATTACTTGTTGACTGATGTCAAGTCGAATCAAATCACTGTTAGATTCGAAGACGTGTTTTATTTGATAAATATTCGGCGTATTTTGTTTTACTTTCAATACTGGCTGTCAATATAGTTCTAAGCAGTTTCATTTACAAAATTAAAAACTTAAATAGTTCCTTTTGTTGATAATATGTTGTGAAATATTAATGTAAAGTGCTGTTGTGCTGTAGCTTACAATGGTATAATGATCAAAAGTTGACATGGTACAGTGATCGTAAATATAGTTCACATTCGGATGTCTTGATCATAGTTTAAGAAACGTAATCTTTAGAGGTAAGCATAAAAATTTTAGCTAAGAAACTCTATTTTATATCTTTGCATCTGCAAATATAGGTACTTGTATTCTACGTTTTATTAACCGTACCTTTTGTTTATTATGTATCGAAATTGCAAGGTGAAAATGATTTAGCTAATCGTTTCTTATAAATTTGCCCTAGATTATTTTTATGGTAACCACAATGCACATAAAAATGTTTGAGGCAAATTGAAAGGATAGTGAATTAATGTAACAGCTGTCGATAAAAACACAAGTAAAAAGAGGTTTATTTATAACACGAAATAGTACTTTCAAAATATTTTTTATGTTAACATAATTCTGTGCTTAGTGGTAAAAAACCAAATATATATTGAATAATTTGGAACACTTTACTACGCTGGACTTCCTCATTATTATCTCATACAAAAAACTCGATTAATAATATGCATATATTTATAAAAGAAGTGAAGTATCACATATCAAGTTATTATTAGTTTATCACACCAGGTCCTTCACTGGGTAGGCAGAGAGCACCAAGTAACAAGTATACAAAATTCTCACAGATTTTACAGCATGTATATGTTCATTTCAGAATTATCAATGATATAGTACATAAATAATGGCTACAGTACAAAAATTGGATACAAAGAGAGAGATACCACTTACAGAAAATAGAAGAGAAAGAGATAGCATGAATAATGAGATTTCATCTACATCCAGTGAAGAACCTCCAAACTCAGATGCTATCAGTCACTTCAATAATTTTTATAAAACACGTTATGCGGAAACAGCTGTTTCAGATAATGAAATCCTTGAAAAAAAGAGTAGAAATATTCCATCAAGACATCATTACAAATCAATGGGTAACATCAATGATGCCTACCACTCTAGAGAATTCAATGGCAACTTGACAGTTCAAAATAGCATAAGTAATGTAGACTTGAGCTTACATAATAGTGAGATAAAAAAATTTGAGTCACTTCAAATACCTATTGTTGGTTATGAAGTGATGGAAGAAAGAGCCAGGTTCACCATATACAAGTTAAAAGTTGAAGACGATAAGAGAGACCAGTCATGGTTGGTATTTCGAAGGTACACAGATTTTGTTAGGCTATACAATAGGATAAAAGCCGAACAGCCACATTTGATGTTACCACTGCCAGGTAAAAGATGGTTCAGAGATAACTTTGAGCCTGCATTCTTAGAGGAACGTGTTAGGGGTTTACAGGTGTTTGTTAATGCTATTGTAGGTAAGCTGGCCAACCATCCAGTTGTAAGGGAGTTCTTCTGTTTAGATGAACCCCCACAAGTATTTAGTTATCAACCTGAAGTCCAAGCAGTTTATGGAGCGTTAGAAGATTCTATTACAACATTGAAAATGCAGTTGAAACAGAAAGATGTTACCATAATGCATTTACAAAAATATATAGCTCAGTTGGAGGATCAGGTTAAGAAGTGTCCTACGTGTAGTACAAATACAAATTGAACACACAATAACAAATTTAAGTAATGGACAAACTGTTTTAGTAGGCTTAGAGCAGACTAATGATGTCACTGTTAGTGATGGAACATCCAAAAGCTATTCAAAAATACATAAAAGCTATGTAAGGCAACTGTGGAGTTTAAGTTTGTAATTCTGTCTAGTAACAATTACATACAGTGTGGACCAAATATTTAGTTGATTATTGGCTCAGACCTTATGAAGTGTCTGCAATACAAATATATTTAACCCCTTAATGTGCACAATCGAGTTAACTTGAGTGCGCTAAACTGTGCACACTTACAATATTCGACTATTATCAGCAATTTGGAACAAAATCCAAAATTGCAATAAAAATTTTAATTATTTTTGTAAATTTGTAATTTTACTTGCCAGGACAACATTCTAAATTGAGTTTTTTTACATTATAAAAAATTTTTTTTTTTGGCCGGTCTTGATCAAAAAAACTGTTCATTAAGGGGTTAAATGATAATGTGAATAATTTGATATTTTCATAAATGTTTAGTACATAATAATAATATTGTCTTCATTGCATTTAGATTGGAATGTAAAACTACCATTTGTGCATTTTTCTTGTACAAAGATATGTTAATAGATAAGTATTTTTAAGGGTAAGTTGTTATGAGGATAGTAAGATATTAACATCTTGTGTTCGATTTGTACAAATCCGAAGTGATATTTAATTATATTAACAATTACTATACTATTGTTATACAATTATAATAAGTGTTAAGGTTTAATACAAACAAGTTTATACAATGAACATGATACTGTGCTTGGCATTTTATTAAAATTGTAAGTTTCTTAGTATGTCTTACATTTTGTACCTAAACAATATTGTGTATTATATTAATGTGTACAAATATCATTTATATAAAGAGGAAATGACAAAACTAGCAGTTTTGTGTACTTGTTACTGTTTATGTTTTACTGTGTTGTTACTGATTGATATCTATTATCCCACAAGATTATTTTAATATTTCAATAAATTTCATTGTGAGTTAAAACCTGTTATAAATTTGATGGCCTTTTAATTTTCATGTGTTTAATCTAGTTATCAATTGCTTAAAGACAAAGGTAGCTTAAAACATTTTGGATGAATCATATTTTAGGATCAATATAAAATTATTTGAAATCATATCTAAAAATTAAATGGCAACTTTTTACTGCAACTATGTTACAATAGTGTTTAGTAAAAAAATATTAATCTATTAGGCATGTTATTTGTAATACATGTATATTACCAATTAACATTAGATTTTCCTGCATTTTGTAGCTCATATATAATTTTATAATATATTAATGCATGTGGACTCCACGTTCATATTATAATAATTGAATAAAGGTACTGAATAGGTGCTAATTTTCTCACTTTCTAGTGGGTAAGCATAAGTGTTATGTGATATGTATGCTATATTGTCAATGGTTGTACCAAATGGAATGATTAAAAATAGTAAATACTGAGGCAGTGAAAGTAAAAAAAATGTGGAATTAGAGCAGAGGATTTAGTACCAATTTTGCTTTTGTAATGTTAATTGAACCAACCTAATGTTTAAACAACCTTCCAATTTCACACATGTACATTATTTAATATTGCACATTTTTTTTTCGTTTTTGTCATTTTCTGTGCAATTTTATATTGTCGTGTCTCTCGTTTTATTTTATTTTTATTGAATGTGGCTGGTATTGTCCAGTAACATATTTTAATGCATGAATACATTAGTTTCGTTTTAGGAACTGGCAAAATTTTTCCCTGCACATCGACAAACTATTTAAAATAAGTTTATCTTAAAAAGCTTGAAAAACAATTTATCCATATAAAATAGGAATTCAACCTTTTACTCCCAACGTAAATACTACTGGGCATCTTTCTTGGGGCGAATTGGATTTGGAGTTGGTTCTTTTTTTTTGTAATGTAGTAAAAATATTTTATCTTTATTCGGAAAATAGGTCGAAACGACGTTCTTATGCTGATAGGTTTCGTGCCGCCAAATTCTATGTTAAATTTTGTAGAGATAGCAATCATTGTGAGTTAGGTATGCTTTATCGGTCGGGTGTTTCATAACATCAAAACTTAACTTAAGCACCTAGTGGAACACTTCTTATAAAATTAGCCTTGTCATTCAGAAGCAAGACATTATTTTCGTCAACAGGCCGTATTTTTGCAACCTGTCAAAAAGTTGCCTGTTACGTTTTAATAAATCGTTCAATATGTGGTTTTCCACCGCTTGTAACATCTTTAACTTCTTTGGAAACCATTGTTCTTTTTCAAGCCACTTTTCGACGTTTTCTAGGAATTCAGCATTATAATTGAATCGATGTTTCACTTCCACTAATAAGTCACCTCAGTATACCGCTTTTTTCATCATAGAAATTCAAAAACGCATGGGTATATTTTATACAGTTCCTTTTGCGAGAAGGTGAACTTTTTTCGCATTCACCTTGCGCTGATCTTAGTCATGCTAAACATGGTCATGTAGAATTGTGAAATGTTTGTATCATATACGCCAATAATTTCTAGGGCTTCTTTTTTTAGTGGTGCATGAAATATTACTTTGTATATTTATTAAATGAGTTAGAAAAGTTACAGTGCTCACTGTAAGAAAGAGTTCCGATCTTTTTCGTCTTCAAATGATTACCCACCTTGGATACAAATGCTTTTTCCCGAATAATAATGCCCGTAAACTTATGTCATCTCTTCTAATATGGTTTGAATGATCTTTCATCGCTTAGTAATTAACTTAAATAAAGGTTATGCCTGTTTTTCAATTTTACGTTTTATATATTTTTTTATTTTATATGACATAGTGCTTTCTTGTATATTACGGCAACTATGAAACGGCATGACGATTATTAAGTTGGGCATCATAATATACGTCAAAGCATGCATATGTAGCCTTGTATTATATTAAACGCAAAACATTTTGATATTTGCTGATATATATACGAAAATGCGTGAATATGTGGCCTTGCACTATATTGAACATTGAATACTCTGAGTTTGTTTATTACTCGTGTACGATACATTTACACAAGTATTTAAATACCGAATTATATTACATCTGGAAAATGGTAATATTTGTTTATTCCCTCTTCTGAATATTTTATAAGAAACATTGTATCCTATTGGAAAATAATAGATGCAATTAACTTTAATTGTGATAGTAATTAAATGGTTTAATACCGTTTCGTGTATTCTGTGGTTCATTTGTTACACTGTTCTAGCAATAATATGTGTATGCCTCGAAAAATAAAATGTTCTTATTCAATAGAAAGGTTTTTTACTCACCTGACCTTTCATATATGTACAATTTATACACATTTGCTTTTATGTACGAAGATAGTTAAATCGCAAGGTCTTATAAATGAAGTACATGTACGTACGCAAACTGAATAGAAAATGATATTCTTCTGATTGTACTAATCGTTACTAAAGTCGTTATTCGAGCTCTTATCTTATAAATATGTAACGTGGTCTTCTTTATCATCTTTGTTTTTGGTGTAATATGATCATTTTTTATCAACGATGCTTTTTTTCTTTATTTAAATAGTAGAAGATAAATTACATCTTTTTTGTATTAAGGACATCATTTTTCTTTCATTAAAGTTTTGTTTTCATTAAAAGGAAAGCGCTGATGTAAATGTTTGTTTCGATAATTTTCCTCCGTACCAAATTTTAACTTTGTGACTTGGTAGAAGGCTGAGAGTTCTTAATGGGTCAGTCATATAAATGGTAAATTTCAGACGTCATTATCGCATGAATGGTAAACTTTTTTACTCAGAAGATATTCAAAGCTATTATGAGTGTAAGAAGCAAGTACTCAGCTGGTTAAAATCTTTTCAATATGTTGATTTAGAAACATTTATACAAGATGTATAATCACTAAGACACACAAACACTTTCACAAGCACATACACACATACAAAACTCACGCACACAAACACACATACACACACACTTAATATAATATTAGTATAATTTAATATAGTACTAATTAATAATGTTTATGTAAGATGCGGAAGAGCAGAGTCTTCTACTACAGGCAACCTGTACCATACCCTGTACCCACCCTTACAAGAAGACTCTAGCCACTTGCTTTTGTCATTTCTTTTTGTTATTGAAAATAAAGAATTATTATCATTATTATACCAAAGCGTCAGCCAAAACGATTTTTAGTTATGGTGTGGGAGGGTCGAAAGAGGTTCAAAATGGTTCGTGTAAACTGATCCATTGGTGGAGTGTAACCCTTTACTTTTGCGAACTTGAGGGGCACACTGCTGTGTTCTATTTGTCTTCATCATTATCATCATCATCAGCCTGCTCCCGTCCACTGCTGGACATAGGCCTCTCGAATAGCACGCCACTGAGCTCGATCTTCAGCTCTTCGCATCCAACCACTGCCAGCCACTTTGCGTACCTATATCGTCACTCACTATATGTTTAATTACACATTAAATAAGGATTTGTCTTATAGATAAATTTTTTTGTACGTTATTTAATTTAGTCATTTTAATTGTTCATAATTAGTATTTTCTATTTCTCTGTTTCATTTGTTATGTTTTATAGGGCTTTTTAACCTCAATTATTTTGAATAAATGGCGAGTCTTTTAAAATTCGCTATGTTTTCTTTTAATACTTTGACTAATTCCGCTGAAGTTGGACAAACATCTTCTATTAAGCTTAGTTTATTAAGCCGTACGCTCCATATTATTTGAATAATCGACGATTCTTTTTACGAAATTTTTACTGTTATACACTAACTAGTGCAGCGTTTTCCATTTGTCTGGTCGCGATCTGGTACCGGGCCATCAATATAAAATACCGGGTCGCAACATTCCCGTCTCGTTTTAACTGATATTTTTGAATTTTTAAATAATCTAAACATGGCACTGCAATGTAACAATATAACAATATATAAAGTGCAAAACGAGGTGGAATCTGCAAGAAAAAAGCTTAATGTGTGGGCACAATGCGCGAAAACAGGGAACTTCAAAGCATTTGCATGCATCGACACCAGATATGTCAACTCAAATTAAAGAACATTTATTAGGATTGCAGAGGAATCTTCAAGAATATTTACTTCCAATCGACAGCAACATAGCTTGTATTAATAAATGTGTATTATTTTACCTAATGGAACTAGCTTGGATTTAAAAGTATTAAGTGGGAACCGAAGCAGTGTGAAAATTACCGGGCCATGGCAGAACAATGTTTGGGAAACACTGATCTAGTGTCCAATTTTAATAATATTGTTATTCAAAGAAAACTACGGAACCTTTATTTCTTCATCTTATGGGACTTAACTAGGAAAAGTACCCGTATGAAGTATTCGCATTTTTTACTAATTTATATCTCCCCAGATCTGTACTATGGAGTGCAGAGATAAGGTGACCATCGCTGTGCTTAAAAAGTCTTATTCAAAAGATATTAAATTAGGGTGGTTCTACTGGCGGAAGAAAAGTGAGGTGGCGCACATACTACAACTTTAATAGTATATTGAAGTCTACCTCCACTAACTAAAACTAAAGTGTATATTTGTTTATAGAAAATTGACAAATCCGTTGTACATTTTGTTCGAGATTGACGCACGCATTCGACCGCCTATACATTTTCTGTATACATATTTGCACGTTATTTAATGGATATAGAACTTAAATGCTATTTAAGGGGAAGTGCTGCGTCGCTTCGACTCTGTTGTAGTGTATTAAGCTAAAATTATAAAACAATCATCAAAAGTAGTTAGAGTTGGCTAAGATAATAGGATTTGCTAAAATATTTCAGACAATGAAAATAGATGAGGTTTAGTAATATAGTGGGTTCATTAACTGATGTAGCTACCATTAAATTTACGTCAGGCACTTTTATTCCCCGAGCGCAATTGGGATGAATTTAGAATTTGTTACTTACTGTTTAAATCTGGTCTCATTTCTAAATATAATGTAAGAAAGAGTAATAAGATTCTAAATGAGAAAACAATTTCGTAGCGTTAACATAACATTATATTTTTTTTAATCTTAATTGCTTAACATGTTCTCTATTATTTCGTTATGAACACAGAACTTATTATTTAATGCTTAGAGATTTATTTTTCTTTTTAATTAAAGTTATTACAATTATACATTGTAGTGTACATATTATATATATTTTTGTTTTACGTAAAACGAAACGGCCTGCTTAAGTCTTTCTGTTCGATAAAACGTCATAAGCTGTCATTAATTTTGGAATGTTTACATTCATGTGTGGTTGCAGTGAAATAATAACCGGCAAAAATAATTACTTATTTATGTCCATTCTAATAACTATTTACGGATAAAGTCCTGTATATAAATTATGTAACAATAGCCAAATTACTTGCTAATCAATTAACAAAATGTTTTAAAGACTCGTATTCCTGTTCATAATAAAAATGCATTTACAAATAGCACTAATAGTTACAACAATAAAACTTTTTTTTATTCCACTGTAGTATGTATTATTTATCATTTTATGACTTTCTTTTGCTGAATTCGACATTTATTATACATTTTTGTTTTCTGGTAGTCGCTCAACAGACTTCGAAGTTCACAGAAACTGGTTGGCAATAACCCATAACGTTTCTATAGACAAATGGTATTATGAGGAAACATCAGAATGGACGTTGGACTACCCGCCTTTCTTCGCATGGTTGGAGTTTGCTTTATCACATATTGCCAAATACTTTGATCCTGAAATGGTGAAATTGCAAAACTTGAATTATGCTTCTGAAATGACAGTTGTATTCCAAAGGTTTTCAGTAATTGCCTTGGATGTATTTTATATTTATGGAGTTAAAAGGTAAATGTTTTAAGTGCACTGACATGCAGTTAATCCTTTAGATTCATTTTGCTAATTCATTGTATTAGTTCTTGTACCCTAGTAATATAATGTTATAGGGGTAACACAATATTCTAATTAGAAAGATGGCGGTGAGTCCTATTTTTATGAGTTTTTCTATGGAAATCTCATCACTGCACATATTTTTACATTGTGATTGCCTCTGTAGGGTGTTGTAAGCAGACTTGTTACAGAGCAGTCCAAATTAGCTTTCAAAGGTAACATGTGTGTTATTCTGAGACTATATGAAAATTGGAGCCATGTCTTTAGAATTTGTTGTGATTATATTACCAGGAACTTACATTTTTTTAAAATAAACTAGAAATGAAATATATTTAGACGTGGTTGAAAAGATGACAATCAAGTTGATAGCTAATAATGAATATTGAAAACAAGGCATTATATTTGTAAAATGGGAAGTTACTTTACAGTCAGGGCCAAGAAAGAGCTACAAAATTGTAATACTTGCATTTACAGGCATCATTTAATAAATTGATAATTAATTTCCTTTACAGTTGTTCAACATTGTTGAGCAATGGCAAACTGATTGTGTTTGTGCTGTTAGTTTCTAACCCAGGCTTGCTGATGGTGGACCATATTCACTTTCAATACAATGGGTTTTTGTATGGTATCCTTCTTTATTCCATATCTTTTATGATTACAGTGAGTATATTTTATTGATATATTGTTTATTATACTTATAGTATTAAAACAATTTTATTCTCTTACAGAAATATGGTATTATTTTTACAAATGCAATGTTTCTCTACAAGTGAATGTTTTACTTTTGAACAATAAATTCTTAAACCAGAAGATCAAATTAGGATCTGGATTCTGAAAGACATTTAATCCTGATTTACTTATGTTCAATAGTCATTAAGAGACATTTTCTCAGAATTTATAGAGATATTCTCTAGTACTTTAATTTTTCGTTTTATAAATTTTTTATGCCATTCGACCTTAAATTGTTGCTGTAATTCATGTGCTTTTAGTATGAAACTAGATTAAATTACAAAAATACTACTTTCAGAAGTGCTGTTAGTTCTAATAACTAAATTTAACATGTCTGTTGTCTTTTAGTGTGTTATTGCTTTTAGATTGATACACAAACTATTATATTGTACTGGAAAAATCAACTTTTATTCTGCATTTTGTTTGATTTGAACACTCCCTGCCTTTTTAGTAAATTGTTGTTTTCTTATTTTTTCAGGCTGAATATGTTATGGCCGCAGTGTGGTTTGCAGTGTTGCTAAACTTTAAGCATATTTTCCTGTATGTTGCTCCAGTGTATGTAGTGTTTTTGTTAAGGTGCCATTGTTTCATTCTGTCAACAACAGATGGCACTCACACACCATGGCACTCATTTTCCATAACAAATCTGTTAAAACTGGCTATTATCGTTACAGCCATCTTCATAGTGTCCTTTGGACCATTTGTCGAGCACTTACCTCAGGTAATATAATGATGTCTGAAAAAACATTTAATTCTTATTGAATGTTTCGTTGTTCATATATATTATATTTTGAGTTGATTGGTAGAAAATGCCACTTGGCATGAAGTCCTCCCTTTGTTACTATAAATAAATAAATATATTTATTCTTTATTGTTTTTAATAAAGGATGGCCTTCAGGTCCATTGTTATTTTCTATAGTCAACCCCTTATTATATTGTTTTTTTGTAGATATTATCTAGGCTCTTTCCATTCAAACGAGGACTTTGCCATGCATATTGGGCTCCTAACTTCTGGGCTCTTTACAATATGGCAGACAAAGTGTTGCAACATGCCCGTAAGTATTTGTACTTATCATTACACTCTTAAAGGCCTGTATAATGAAATGAACAAAAAATGTTTGTGAAATAATTTACCATGTAAAAATTAATAAATAGTTAAATCAATTATATTTTACTTGTGTACTCATAACTACAGAACATACATATATCTAGACACAGACATATGTATTTTATGGTATTACTTTCTAGTGCCAGTCTTTGGGTATTCCGTCCCAAAGAGTGAGGCTGCTATGACTGGGGGATTAGTACAAGAATACCACCATTCAGTATTGCCATCAATTACTCCCGGGGTGACCTTTACATTGACAGCTTTGTCTATGATGCCTGCACTTATAAAATTATGGCATCTTGGAGCTGATAGAAGATATAGAAATATGAGTTTCATAAGGTTTGTGTTCATAGAATATTACCTACAGTTGTATTGTTAGCGATAGGTCATCACAGGTAAGTGCGTAGAAACCCACACTCTGCTGATCCATTAAAAGGGTTGCAGTCAAGTATGCAGTGTTGGCAATATATTAATTTAAAAGCTGACACTGTGTCACATCATATAACAACGTTATATGATGTGACACAGTTAGTTGGGTGTCTTTGTTAAAACTAAAGTAGAAAAAAAAAGTTTCTACAGAAAGATTGTAAAGGTTATAAATTTTTCCTTTTGTGAAGACATTTTAATTTAATTCTTTTATTAAATTCGTATTATTAAAAGGGCAACTTTTTCTTACATTTTGTGAGAGTTTTTAATTTTATTTCTTATTAAACATTGCATTGCAGGTGTATAGTTGTCTGTGCTACTTGCTCGTTTATGTTTGGCTGGCATGTTCATGAGAAAGCAATACTTATGATTTTAATTCCACTGAGGTAAATATGTTTACTATTAATTTATTACACATTCTGATTACATTGTTAAACATTATTTACAGAATATTACTATTAAATCGACCTGCCCGTAGAATAAAGTTCCATAAGAACATGTGACCAACACACTTTTTCTTTATTTTTAGACTATTT
>DWJK01004751.1:0-11705 GCA_018248815.1 Croniades pieria auraria
GATAGGTAGGCAGATAGGTAGGCAGATAGGTAGGCAGATAGGTAGGCAGATAGGTAGGCAGATAGGTAGGCAGATAGGTAGGCAGATAGATAGGCAGATAGGTAGGCACAAAGGAATGGGGAGTGAACCTATTACCATGCCCCGGGCGCAAACCCAGACCCCGAGTGACTACTAAAAATTTGAAAATAGAAGAAACAAATAGTAGCCGATCTGGGCACCGAATCCGGAACCTCTCGATCCACACTAATTCACTGACAACTTGATTAAATATAATATTTACAAATTTTAATAATCTAGTTTAAACTACCTAAGTGTCCTTGGCTTAACAATAGAACTTTAAGCATTCGGGAAATGATTTTAATGCGTAAAACAAAATCTCCCAATTGCTTAAGCCATGTGGCAGAAGGTGTATTTATTGACCGTGAGGTGTGATATTTATTTGGGTTTGCATTTATTTGGACAAGTACAAAATTATGAAAATTAGTTCTTAGAAACTAATCAAGGTGAGCATTAAGATAAAATAATTTAATAACCGGAGCGTCGTAATTGCTTTAGCCACAAAAGCTCATTAAAAAGAAAAAAAATCGAATGGTTTTAACACATATAAAAGCTACCCTTAATGTACCCCAAATAGTCATCATTCATCAACTTTGGCATCTCTCTTACAATACTCCTGTTTCATTCACACCAACTCCTTTTGTCTTTCCACTGTTGGACACGAGTTGGCGAAGTGCGTATTGGTAGCCACATGCCTTAGAGAACTGCAAGATTTGCAAATTTTCGTACCATGTTTGTTTTCACCATTTAAAACTCATATAATTTAGAAAGAAAGACAGTATAAAGAAAGAGGTGCAGCCCAGGATTTGAACCAAGGACCCCCGGAGGAGACTGAATTCTAAATCAATATGCTATGACTAATTTTTTCTATCGTGCTTCCGGTTAGCACATAATTTATTATTATATTGTAACGCCAGGTCCCTCATAGCATAGGTAGAGAGCACGGAGTGCCAAATATCTTTATGGGTACAAATCTGACGGACTTTTACTACATCCATCACTCACTAAACGCACACAGCTTTCGGAGTCTTCACATAATTTATGTCGACTGATTTCATCGTAATCACATTTTTTACATAAATCAGAACCAGTAGCGACTGTTACACAACCCAGTTTCTCAGTTTTTGATCGTTAGTTTGAGTCGCGGTGCGCGGGTCGCTGCGGGCGGCGCCGGGGGGCGAGCTAGTCGATCAGCTTTCCTAATGATTGGACGGCGCCAGCGTGAAAGTGCACTGGAGACGACGTAGCATGTAACTGCGGACGTATCATGTAACTGATGAAAAGTGGGATTAATAGACTCCTCCGCCTATCTTTTCGGGAAATACAGAACTTGAAGAAGAATTTGAAGAAGATATTTCTTCTCCGTCAAACCTTGGACGCATTAACTTCATGCTCATTTTATTTTCATAATTGCCAACTTTGTCTTCAAGAGTGGAGACCATGCCTTGGAAAACGTAGCATAGTGTACGAAAATAGGCTGATGATGTTAATGACGAACATCTCTCAAGTTTTCGAGGAACACCATGGACACAATCCTCACTGCTGTACGCCGAGGCGGAGATTCCTGATATTCTTATATATATTTTTGCTTCATGTACCGTAAAAAGTTTACAAAGGTAGACGTAAATGTATATGGATTCTCAACCCGTTATTAGACCTAGCAATGTCCTTGTACGACGTTGTCAATGTCAATTGATAAGATCAAGATAAGATAAGACGTTTAAGACAAATTAATTACAATAATAATTTATGATTACTAATTAATTTCATAGTAATTCCCCTTATAAGCTTGTGAGTTCCTTGTGAAGTGTTACTTATAAATATTTAAAAATATTTATAATATATGAAAAACGCTGCAAGTTACGTTCTAGTCCCGTGACCTTTCTAGGCGCCGGTTCTTGCGCTACAGTTAAGGCCGAATGTACTTCTAAACAAAGAATTAAAATATTTTCTCTCCTAATATGCACCCTATTGCCAGGTAATAAGGTCTATTTGTTAGTGACGATTCGAATTGTTATAACGTCTTGCGTTTTGTGTTGTGCACACGCGCCTGCGGCCCTACTAGGCTCACCAAAAGGCTCACCAAGCAAAAAATTACCATATACCTAATTCACTAGTGGACCGTAAAGATGATCTGTGATTAGATGATAATTAGAAAGGGAGAAGAGTACGTACATATGGGCCTGTGTGTTTTAGACGTTATATTTTGCAAAGAGTTTGCTTGGCAAGTATTTCAGGCAGGCAACTAACATACATAGTTAACAGACAGGAAACAGTAGTTAGCTTGTATGCTAAGACTATATGGAGTATAACAAAGATAATATCGTAATCCCCGAAGATGTAGGCAGAAGGGTGTAATACACTCCCACGTCTCACTGATTACATTTACGTCCGACCATGGAATAGGTGATGTGCGTATTGCCATACACCGGGCACAAATCCATACCCTGAGCCGATACTATAAATCTTTAGTAAAAAACGTAAGTTAGCAAAAATTAGTAATACACGACACGGAGATCGAACCCAGGACCTCTCAATCAGCAATCGCGCTTGCAACCTCGACCACCGTGGCAGTCACTACAAAATATCATTAAAAAATAAAAAATATTATTAAACGATTCAGATACTTATAAGTTACTTTATATTTATAGACAGTTACAATAATGATGGTCACCCTACCCTGCCCTTTCTGATAGCAATTTGTGATAGGCCTGATTAGAACATTCTCTGGCGGATGGCGGTCTATACAAATGAACGTACGGAATATTCTGGGCTATTATGTATTGTGTCATGTACGCGGGTACGGGCAGAATGGCCTGGCATTCTCCTCAACAGAGATCTCTCCTATTTTGAACTTGAAGCAGCGTTTACCAGGTGAAGATAATTAATCATCATAATGAACTAGGTCATGCTGGCTAAGTGCGCATTGGCAGATTCCGCACGCTTTAGAGAACATTATGGGTAAATCGAGTGTTCTGGTTATCTTGCAATCTTTTCCTTCACTTCACTCACAAACGCAATTTTTTGTAGAGAGGTGCGCGAGGATTTGATGCCTGTACTCCAAGAAGGGGAGGCTGAATTCTAAACCACTAAGAATGATACAAGGTTTAATGATAATTAGAGAACCCAATTTGTATTTCTGTATTCAATGATATGCTATACTTAAACAGTTATGTAGTTTTAAGCTAAATGTATGTTAATCTAAAAATAGTATCTTTAGTCACTGTTCCTTTTTTATTAAGGTTCACCTGTAAGGATAATATGTATTACAATTTAACATAGATACAAATACTTCACGATTTATTTCAACACATCTTAATGCCTGCAACTTTTGTCCCTAATCGCTCGATAGTATATACCTAACATTTTGTGTACCCTTTTTGTTCTTCGTTATCATACCTTCGCACATCTATACGAATGCAACCATATCAGTATTTTAATTTGATAATAGGGTAAACGCACTTGTACTCGCAGCAGAAATTAAGTGATTAAGATTGTGGAGGGTAGATCAATAATTTGTTCGTTTACCTTCTACTTATTGTAGGATCAATAAATTTACTGTAATCAATACAATTATTGATAGAAGCCTTGAAGTCTACGTGCATTATCTAGCACACTTCGAACTGTGGGTTATCGTTCGTACTATTTCAATACAGTTCGTATCGTACATTGTCGCTTCGTCGCTGCGAGTATTTGTTTTTATTGTTTTATAAGAATATGAATACCTGATGATGCGTTGGCCCATCAGCCTGACATATGTTTCGATCAAGTCGTGCATTTGGTCACGTGTGTATGCCATGATGTCGCAGAATTCAGCTTTCGAAAAGATCTTTCCAGAACTAAATATGTTTTTGTGAATAACTTTACTGGGTTGTAATGATTTTCAAATCTCACTTAGGTATCCTAGTCAACCTCACCGTCCCGTAGTGCACCCTGCTATACAACAAACGAGGCTCTGGCTACCGGCTGATCGCGGTATGTCACAACCTACCTGGGCTCAGCTAAATACTGGCTGCCGACGAACAGCAGCATAGGCGATGCGAGGAGGCGACGATGACGATGACGGATAACTTTAACTTGTTGTTTGTTCGAGAGACTTAACTAGGGATTCAGCAGCAGTTACTTCTGCAAAACGAGGGTTACCCCAAATATTTTTATATTTATCACATCTTCCTAAATTAAATATTTAAAAAATATTGCTATAACGATATAATAGATTTTTTTCTGTTATATACATATACCTACATAAAGTTTAATAAAAATTAGGTGTCAAAAAAGTGAATACATTGTTCTATCCCAAGACAAAGGGCAGGCCGCGCCACGTATTACCCGTAAACAATATTCAAAGACTTTATCCATTTCCCGGGACCCTTAAATGATATTTGGGCGCGGGCTCGGAGCGAGTTGGATGTTTAAGCGCGATATAAATTACTTAGTCCAAAAAGCCCCGTTTTCCCAAGACACGAAAAAACTTCTACAATCAACCTTTCCCCCGCTCCCCCTTGGGATAGCGTTCACACGGACTAAACTGCTCATTCCGATACTAAATCCATTCTGCTTTACATTTTAACAAATAAATTATTTGATATAACGTATTCGCGCTTGTATTTACATACTTGCAGGAAGAGGAGTATTACATTTCTACGACTCACCTGATATGTTATACGTCTCGCAAAGGAGTAGAGTAGCGATCCTTTTGGTATACGCCGAGCACAAGACCAAAATGCGAGTCACTGCAAGGAATTTTAAGTTAAAAAATCCCACAATTTCCTACCCAATAATTGAACTCACGTCTTCGCACTCAGCAGTCGCATTCGTCACCACTTGGCTAATGAGGCAGTCAAGGAATAAATGTTAATACACATATGACGTATGTGTTCTGGTCATATATAGATGACCGAAACATATTCTTGGGTCCTGAACCGCAAAACTCAAGCTTTACTATTCAAATCAAATTATATTTAAAAACAAATACTATTTCGATTTGATATTATATACAGTTGTTAAACGTCACGACCTCGCTGCAAGCGGCGGGATCTCATGAGGAAGACTTCGTACAGGTCCAGAACTAGTCGGGCCATCCCGAAAAACGTACGTAAGTTAAACCGGTACATATTTAATCATGTGTATAAATACTCACGAAATATTTATTAGTAAGACAGATGTTAATCGTTACTCAATTCCCAATATCGTTCATGACACATACATATACATACATAACTTAACATGTCACAGTAACTTAACAGTGCTTAATTTCATTATAAGTAAATTTTTAAATCATTTTAATATCGAGCGTCTAATTTTTAATATATTAATTAGAATGGTGACTATAACAACTAAATATTTTAAATACAATACAAAACTACTATTATTATAACATGAAACTAGGTTCCATACGGGCTATTAGATGTCACCGAGTGCCAAATATCTCTATCCTTATACATTTGATCTACTTCCATGCGTGTCAATCTCTTGAGACACGCCTGCCGGTTTCAGAAATACTAAACTAAACCAGCAACTGTACTTTACTAGATACTCGAAACTCAAATATATTGTGAACGGAGCTCGATTGGAAAAAAAATATACTGCAAAAATTTCACCCAATACAAACTTTTCCTTGGGCTACTTGTACCTGCTGTAAATATACAACGGCGTAAACAACAGATGGGCCGAACTATCGCATAAACACGAGATCAAAGCCCAGCGTTCATCTCGCGCGGCTTGGCGCTGCTTTTAAAACGGCCCAAACGGAACACTGGCTATCCAATAGAGAAATAGAAAAAAGAAATATATTGGTGTTAGTTAGTTACAATATAAAAAATGTTTTAGCTTGAGTTATGTACAATGGGCCGGCAATCTATTCTAAGGGAATATCAAAATATACCCTGGGAAGAAAAAATATACTCTCAATGTGTTTCTACAATCAGTTATTGAATAGTGATGAAACCTTTTATTAACACGCAATATTAACGAGGCTAACTGTTCTGTCGTAATGCCGCGGTCAGTTACAGATGTCCATAGCAGAACGGTTGCAACTGTTCATTTACTGCCAATCATATCTTCAAAGTGGAAATCCTGTTGTATCTGCTTGTTCCGTTCTTTTCTCTCGACACAACTATCTAGTACTCATCATATACATATGTAAGTATATACTCATAAACAACAACCTTATGTAATTCAACGAAGCAAAATATAAATAGTTCTAACTCAAAATACTTTTATTAATATCGCAATCGTAGATCCAGAACAATTTATGAACGAGTGTGACAGGCGTACGCCCGGGCTAAAATTACTACATGAACATAAATATAAGGAGCTCGCTGAGCCGCCAGCGAGTTCGATAAGCGAATAAACGTTTGATAAGCGATGATTGACTGGCCTGTTGTTCCAAAGATTAGTGTATCTCGAGCCGGGGGTTGTGAGTTCGATTTCCATCCAAATATTTGTATGATGACCGCTATTCTGTCTGGGTGTAATAAAGTATTTATGTAAGTGTATAATCTCTCATCTCTCATCTAGCTGCAATGACAGAGGTTCTGATTACATGGATATGTATATGGACAGATGGTCGCGTATTGAGATGTCCGAAAATAAAACTATTATTATAAGCAAGGAAAGGTGGAATTGGCTGTAAGGAGACCGCCATAAGCTTTTTACAGGCGCAAATCCTTGCTTTCTACTTCTTAGGAATAATATGAATTGATAGGATTAACTTTATCAGATCGGCAATAATAATATCCGTACAATTAAAACTCGGTATTGTTTGTTTGGAAGGGGACAGGTGACAAAAGGTTCGACTTCCTATAAAAATACGAGGTCGCTGTCGCTTCGAGAATTTTCCAAAACCAGAGAAGTCGTCTATGTGTGGACTGCCTTGAAAATGGTCCGGTGTAGTTAATTTGATCAACTTTTTTTCCAGAATCCCTCAGCGATGTGTGTAGCTGCTCGCCGATCGCTGGCGACGTGGACGTGGTAGTAAAATATTCATAAGTTTCGTAACTCAATACACCGCTCGTCTACCAAATAGCCTACGACAGTTTATTTACTTTCTGCGACCATAAAAAGATTTTCATAGATGCATCGTCCGATGATGTACTGTGAGCTGCGAAAGTGTTATAGCAATTAACTTAATTTTTTTTTTTAAATTTCATTGTTTTAAATGTTTGAAAAATATATAAAAGATCTGTAAGGATAGAGATATTCGGCACTCGGTGCTCTCTGCTTGCCTCGTAGGCGACCTGGCGTGCTGCTATTATAATAAAAATTATTGTTGTTTTCTTTAAGGATGGTGAACACAAGTATTACAGAGAAACATTTTGAAATGAAATACAAACAGCCTTAAATAAGAGCTAAAATATGTAGTAGTTACAGATGATCATTGGGAATTATTTGGTTTCCCATACAGACAATCCCGCGGGTAGGAGCTAGTTCCATACATTTTCCTTTCCTCCCTCTAGTTAATCCTGTTGTGCGCATCTTGTTCATCGGTATATGATTACACATTCAATATCTGTTTTGAGTGATATTTCTGTGACAGAATTAAGTAAATTATCTCTCATCACAGATGATTGAATAATGGATATATTCGTGTCCTCAATGATAGCTAACGATGTTGTCAACAGATACCCCGCGGAGTAACGACGCAACATTGATTAAATATAATTGAATTTCGGAATTGGATCTTATGTGATCTTACTATCTCAACGCGGAAGTTCTTGCCGAGTAATAATCGAGAGAGAAATATTCAAAGAGGACAACATGTTAGTGTGTAATATTAAGGCATAAATTTTACTAATAAAAGAAATGTATTTTATCGGTACAGTGATAGCCTACTGGTTTAAATTTTATCCTCTTACTCTAGGAATCTTGAGTTCAAATCATGGCGCGTGTCTCTTTATAAAAATGTGTTTTGTAAGATTAAATTAATATCACTTCCTGCAACGGTATAGGAATCGTGAGAAAATTTAAATACCTTAATTCTCTTATAACCTGTTTTCTAAGGCGTGTGCAGTCAGCCAATCTGTATTTAGTCAGCGTGGCCGACAATGGCCTTAACCCTCTTATACTGAGAGTAGACACGTGTACGACAATCAAACTTTGAAAAACAATTGCTATCGGTACTAGGTATCTCACATAATATGTTACCTTATACACGATATTAATTAAAAAACAATAAAATGACTCTTTTCTTCCCGACAGTCCGTGGATTCGGTCTCTCGCGCCACGTGTCGCGGCCATAACTTTAAGCGACACCGCCCACGGGGTGGACGTGTTTGAACGTAATTATACACAGACGGACCGTGTTATATTTATGTACATATTTACATAAACACATATACACGTAGGCGCGAGTGGTCCTGACGGCGGTCACGTTACAGAATTATAGATTAATTTAACCTGAGTTCGGTGATCTTCATTTAAAAATAACGAGGTTTCTTCAAAGACAATCCTATGTACGAGGAAGGTGGAGAAATATTGTCGGTAATGGTCAGCCAATCAAGTACTGACCGCGATCGACGTTAAATATCTTTACACATAGCTATATATACTTACATAGAAGTGAAAAGAGGATATAAATACGAGGAGTTTTTTTAAATAAATGTGCTATTTAAAATTAAATATCACTTGCTGTAACGATTAAGGGAACTATCGTGAGGAGACATGCACCCTTTAGAGTTTTGCATATGTTCTCTAAGGCGTTTGGAGATTGAACTGCACTCGGTCAACGTGGCAAAGAAAGCCGTAGCCATACATTCTGACAATTAGAGGGAGATTGGAAGTATGAAAGGGTTTACGGCAACGATGATGAACTGCGATTACATTTAATATAGTTCTTGTTTACGTAAACATTACATAACACCACGCTTCTATCTCCCGAAGGGGTAGGCAAAGGAGTGTAATATTCCCATATTTCATGTGTTATGTTACACGTCCTATTGAAGTACTTCTTGTGTACGTCCACGTGGATATGGAGTCAGTTCACATTAACGCAGTGTTAAAGCGCAGTGTTTACTGCGAGTTATCAGTCCGCTATCACACCGGGCCGACACGTGCCCGATATCGTTTCAATATGCAATTTGTATAGAAATCTGCATACAATGTGGCGATGTGCGCAGTTGCACCCACGTGGCTGGTAGATACCTTAACCGTTCATTTTGTATCAATGATTAAATATGTACTGGCTTAACTCACGTACGTTGTTCGGGATGGCCCGACTAGTTTCGGAGCTGTACGAGGTCCTTCCTCATGAGCTCCTGCCGTTCGCAGCGAGATCGCGGCGGAGATTGACAAATACTCTGTATCAATACTGCAAATTATCGCATCGCCAACCTGCTTCGGTGCACTGCTGGACATAGGTTTCTGAAGCAGCACACGTAAGGCTTGAATCGTAGTAATAATAATAAATTTTACCGTAAGTTCCGAAGCATTTAAAGCAATGAGTCGTGGCTCATGAAAGCGTGATCTGGTCTGGGAGACAGTTCCTGGTCTTCCCAGTTTTTGTTACAATGTAAATAACAGACTTACAATGTTTGTTTTATTTTTGTGTCACACGTCACAGAAACGTTATTATGACATATTCGTTGCTTTGGTAATTATTTCGATAGTAAAAAAAAACAATGTTTGTTCAATTCTCAGTTTACTTACATTTATTTGTTCCATGACTGCCTCGTTGGTCGCGTGGTTGCAAGCGCGACTGCCGAACGGGAGGTCCTGGGTTTAAATCCCGGGTCGGGTACTATTAGAATTTTCTAATTTAGAATTTCTAGTAGTGACTTGGAGTCTGGGTCTGTGCTCGGTGTATGGTAATGGGCTCACCACTTATTCCATGGGACTTTAACGTAACTGCTGAAACGTACTACACTCCTCTGCCTACCTCTTCGGGGATTACAGGCGTGATATTACGCAACGTCATTATTATTATTCTAATATTTTACCAGGTCTCTTATGGGGTAGGTAGAGATCTTCGAGTGCCAAACGTCTCTATCTTCACAGACCTGACGCAATAGACGTTCGATTTGTTGTCATAATACTGGTTTTTTAAAACAGTACTGGTCTAATAAAAATTCGCTTTATAGGAATAGGAATAGGAATTTTAATAATACTTAACAAAACAGTGACAAGTTAATTAAAAGATCGTATAAGCAGATAATAACATGATTTCTTGTGTACTTTATGCAAAATATGTCGAATGACGCGATTCGCGGGCGACGCTAATCTAATGTCTGTTAGTATACATACTAAGTTTATCTGAACTTATACCTATGTCCACCGCGGTCCCCACGAGGATGTGACACATTAGCCGTGCTCAAGGTCACACGTGTACTGTGACATAACAAGTAATACAACGGAGTTTTTTAATTATTATTTTCTCGCCAAATTATGCACATCTACTCGTATGTGTACGAATATGACATTGAAAAAGACCAAGTGTTCTCTATCTTGACTGATAGATCGGACACTGGTTGATGGAGAATAAAAAATCCGAAGAATATCCGAAGAATGTAGAAGGATCACCTCAGGTCTGTGAGGATAGAGATATACGGCATTTGGTGGTCTCTGCGCCTCCGTGATAATAATAATAATATTAGTTATGTGATAATTAATAGATTACTAGGTTTGATAGTTTTATGTATTTTTGACTGGCCCGTAGGTCTTATGGTTAATAAACCAGCCACTGAGCCGGTGGTCGCTCGTTCGATTCCCACTCAGGACAAATGTTTGAGTGATGAGCACAAGTATTTATTCTGTGTCAAAAAATATCTAAATATATAAGTTTATGTATGTATTATATATATATGTAAATTATATTGTATGGTTACTATAGCGTAGATGGTCCTTTTTCGCGATCAGACGGGCGTGTGATGTCTACAATCAAGGCTATTTTTGTTTCGTTCTGCCGAATTCAAACGATTTTTGAATGTCTCTATGTTGTAACCATTTGCAGTTTTTACAATTATTTTATCGCATAACACATAAATTAAATTAATAACAATTTTAAGACCGAAATAAACCGACTAATAGAACTTTAACTGATTTTTTTGCCTGTAATACCTACTTATGATTTTTGCCCAGTAAACATTGTTTTTTCATACAATTTAGTAGCCTTGAGAGTTCTGTTTATGTTGTGAGGCTTGTCCACGTGTAAGAAATAATAAAACTCAGTACTCAAGGACGTCTGTAGAGTAGGCAGATCAGGGCCGCCCTACTATTACGCCAAGAAGCGGCCATCTTGATATCGCGAGCAGAATGGCGCCAAAACGGTTGATGGCAAGATATTTCATTTAGTTCATATTAAAATTTTATTCATTTCCCTCAGTGTTTGTTTGTTAAAGTTCCATTTTATAGTGCGGTCGCGGCGGTTTTACCGCAGAGGGTTCTGGGATATATTCCCGGCGTTAATCGTCCATATTTGTTTGGATCTAGACGGTTGGGTCTATTATTAGTTCATTGACTCATATTTCATCAAAATTTTGTTTTAATATTTTAAAAAATTAGATATAAAAAAACAATATCACGTCTTTAATCCCCGAAGGGGTAGGCAGAGGAATGTAGTATACTCCCACGTTACACCAGTTACGTTTAAGTCCCATGGAATAGGTGGTGAGCTTATTGCCATACACCGGTCACTGATCCAGATTCTGAGTCAC
>DWJK01004752.1:0-11704 GCA_018248815.1 Croniades pieria auraria
ATCGTTGCCCGGGGTGCGCCAGACGTACAATCTCAGTAGGTACGTCACTCGGGGAGGCTCCTTTCATGCACCCCATTCTTGTTATTAATTATATTAATATTCTGTTATTAATTATATTAATATTCTGGTTTCTTGTTATTTCTTGTTATTAATTATATTAATTCATTTCTTGTTATTAATTATATTAATATTCTGGTTACGACGACGAGACGAGACGAGTTATTGCTGCTTTCTTTAGTATTTAATAGATCTTACAGTTTGCTGCTTCTCTTTTCACTGTGTTGTCTTTTCATTAACTTGTGTTTCAAATTTCATATTTTCCGATACTTTACATTCAAAGTCAAAATCATTGTTTACATTTAAACAGTTTAAGTCGAATTACCGTCGTTAGACTTTAATTGTATAGTAGCACCTGGCGTACCATTTTCTGATGAAATAAATGTGAACGAACATACATTATACATATGTATGTCTACGTGAACGGATAGTACTTCCATTTCTGTTCTCATAAAAAATGTATACTGTTCCAAAAAAAAAAAATTTCACCCACGCAAAAGCAAATCAGAAATATTCGCGGCGGTGTGACATCCGCCATTACGCAGAATCGGACAGAAGTGGCCCTGACAAAGAGGAAAAAACTTTGTTTTTCCAAGGGGAGTGCCTACGATCCTCTATTGACTTATTTTTCGAGCATTTGCGTATCTTTCATCTAGGTTAAGGGCGGGTATTATTCTGCGGGTCGAGCGTCAAGTCTTAATTCCAGGTCAGTAACTAGAGGGAGAACTATAATTGTGAAATAAATAGAATAATTGTGCGCTGTCGGCGGATGTGAATAGAGTTTGCGTTTTGTTGATTTAATTACAAGACAGCGTACTACCGACCTCGTTACGTATGTACATACATATATAATATAAATGTATATATGTGGGATTTCATAGAAGGTTAGACTTTTTCAGTCTAGTTTAAGTAAATATATTACATTAAGTTACGATATGTTTCAGATTCGAAAGGATCTTTATGCACTCTTTGTGAGAGCTTATTCTAGCAAGATGAAAATTCAAAATGAGTTCTTTATTTAGCTACTGGAATGTTGGTACACGCCTAAATAAATATAAAATATATGTATATTATTCTCAATGACGAGTGCCGTGTGGATTGTTCCTTGAGATTGGAAGATAGACAACCTATCGCATTCAGATTTCTATTATGAAAGTTTCCTCGTTATGTCTATTAGTGCAGGTAAGCAGCAGTGCAGGGAGTAGATTTGCCGACTACGGCACTACAGCGCTGTTAAATATTTAATGGCCATTAAAGATTATGGGCTTCAGAGAGCACATGGTATCAGGCGCGTTTGCTGTTTATGTAATAAAAAAAGAATTTAAATGTAGAGTATCTATTGCTACTTATGGGCATTTGTGTAGATCAGATGATAAGTTCTATCACGATTAAGAAGATAGTTCCCATGTCTAATAATACCATTGTGAAGAAGAAGACATTTCGTTTCGAACAAGAGATAATGCCCTTAGAGGACACAGAATCGTTACGTTTGAATAATATAAGACGACTCAATTTCCAAAATCCGAAACTCGATACAAAGTACAAATTAGAGAGACGGATGCAAATAGAGCACCTGATATCGTAATTACGTTCAATAGAATGGGAGGGTAATAAAAAAAAGTTCATTTTAGGGGTCTCAAAGACCCAACGCAGGGCGTCGTTCCGTGAAATTCGAATTGCGGACTCGCCCTGTTACCTTCGATGTAACGGGTTAATAAAGTGAAGGTAACGTTGGATTGAAACTTTTTTTTTTGTGGAACGCATATTATGGCTGTTAGCGATGAAGGGGTTAACATGTGAATGGAACTGATATTCAAATAAATAATTTCTAATGTTACGGCTTGTGGCCAATCAGCTGCTGTTATTTCTGTGCTCAAAAATAAAGGAACGTCCGGAGTCTCCCAGTAATAGCTCGCAACGCTTATTTCACGAGAATCCAAATGTGGGCTTGTCATGAGCTGTGAAGCGTTTCTAAAATAATTAACGTTTATAAAAGATTCCTTTCAAACAATTCCGAACGTATTGTTAGCATTTTAAACACAATCATATTTATTTAACATAGTGTAATTATTAGCGAGGGAAACCGCGAAATATAAATTACGTGATAAATTAACGACAAAAGAATCGGGAGTTCTTTTGTAACTGTTGTCCTCATTACCAGTAACCCAGTTTTATTTAAACATCAAGATAATAAGCCAAAAAAATACTCCAACGATCGTTAAAATTTTCCAACTAACTCTTGCCGAATTCGCAAAGCGAAGCGATATTTTGAATTTTCAGATGATACAACGGGGGCAAAAAAACGCCGTTTGTCTGACTCAAAGCGAAGCGGTGGAGCCTTTTTTGAATATTCCTTTTTTGTTTCGCCCCCTCCTTTACTACGGTGTGTCGAAATGAAAATGGATTTTTTTTTATATTTTCAAAATTTTAATGATGTCATTTTAAAATTTTGAATGTGTCTTGTATTTCACTTTGCTTATCTGTCCTTCTTTTTTTTCTACTAAATAACGCTTAGTGTTAAGAATATTTTTAATTATGTTACTATGGTATTTCAATATCATACACTGCTTATGTGTCTTTCCAATGGTTTAACCTTTAAGGCCCATAAGCAGTTACGAGTGATTGCGTTTTAAATGATTAAAAAAATATCACAATGGATACTCGTATAAATAGTAAAAACTACTTTTTAATTTAACCTCTAGATACAAGTACATCATTAGTAACTTTTTGGTTTACATGAATATCGTCTGTTGTTTAATGTCATTAATGAATCTATAACTTCGTGATGAACTTCAGGATTACATTTAAATTAATAGTTCCAGTTTCGAGTATCATTCGACGTTGCGGTGGTAGTGGGGGTTTACAATCAGTCCATCCGTGCCCCCCCTGTTTTCTATTTTGATCTCCTTAATACTGACTTTTGTTCGCTTATACTACTAATTACCTTATTTTGCATGATAAAGCGAATTGTTCTTGTGTCAATTCGGACGAAAAATCTCAAATTTGCATTTGTATTTTCATCCCCTTTTTATTTTCGGATCCTAGCTAGCTCTACATTTTGGGTGCTTTGAACTTTACTGCTTTCGAAGCGAAACTTAGAAATATAAGTATGTATTTTATTTTTTAGGTTGCAATCCAAACACATTTCTATGACGCAACCGCAATAAATTTAAAGCATACCGCGCCACACCTTCCACTTCGGGTCTCTACAGGTTCGAATCTGTAGCATGCACCTTTGAATTCACGCAGTTATGTGTCTTAAAATTAAATAACGCTTGTTATAATTGCCTATGAAGTGCACTGAATACATTTATATCACTATAGATCGTCCTTTGAGTGAATGTCCAAGAAAAACCTTTCCAATTCCTTTTTATTGTGGGTGATAACAGGTAACACTTATTGCTCATTATCATTATCATTAGCGCAAGTCCACTTCTAAACACCGGTCTCTCCTTAGGGGATTTTGCTCATAACCGCCACTCTGGGCATTCGGCTTGGATATCGCAGAACGCTATTTTTCGCCTAGGTAGCTGCTCGTTGGTGACCAGGGTATTTAGTGTTGTATAGGTAAGCTGCACCAAAACCGCTATTACCCAGAGAACACTTATAACTTAGTCATACGAAAACCCATGAATTCCAAATCATCAAGCGCGCGGTCGAAGCGTGTCAGTTCATAGCGAATCGCTAATGATATTGATCAGGTTTTCCCATAATCGTGGCCCTGTCGTTAGTTACCCCATTACGTCCACTCCTCCACCTCTAAACCCCTTCGCATTGTCCCTATTCGGTTCAGTCACAATTTGTTGCAACGTATAAATGATAGGTTCCATCAGAAATAAGCAGATGCAGTTTAATCACTCATCTTATTTGGTTAATAAAATTAGCATGACTGCTTCAATTTTGAATTCAGGTTGTATGGAAAGAGGAATTGGAAAGTTAGTTAATGGTTTTTCAATTAATTCTGAGTTGTGTGAGTTGAGTAAAAATTTACTTATATTTTAAATTGGCTACCGTTAGCATTGAGTAAGTTTACGTAGTCTTAGTTTGCTACATTAAAAATCCTTTTATATGTAGTTAGTCGCTGATGAAAAATTGTTTACGTGGAACCAGGATTAGTGGTTGCAAGCGCAACTGTTGAAGGAGAGTTCCTGGCTTTCATTCCCGGGTCTTACAAACTATTGTTAGATTTTACTAACTTGAAATTCCCTGTAGTGTTACGAAGTTCGAATTTGCGTTAGGTGTATGACAATAGGCTCAGCCCTATTTTATGATGGGACTTAACATAGGACATAACTAGTGAATCGTAAGAATGTACTACAGTCTTCTGCTTACCCCTTTAGGGAAACGCAGACGTAATGCTATGTTATTGTATTTACAGAACAAGGTAATTCCATCAACGCGGAGCTAACAATTATCAAATGAGCTATCGCACACCGCTAAATCATCGAGAGAAACAAATCCCTATAATGAATATATCATTAGTATTCGCCATTGTTCCGTGCGATGTGTTTCAGTACAGTTGCTGTCTCCGCAAAATTTCGCCCACGTTTCGCTTAATACTGAACAGTACATTCACAAATATTGAGTAAAACTTTTCGTTGTATTTAATCAGTACTGTGTACGTACATAAGTACATATATGGTTACATGAAGACCAATAGTGATTGTTACTAAATTGACATTGTTCTTTTTTATTGGACTTTTGGGTACTAAAAGTCCAATTGACTAATAATACTAACTTACAGCCTTAATGATAATTAATGGTGATTCAATTCGTTCAGCTCCAACAATAATTTTTAGAATTTAGTTAATACGAGTAATACCTAGGCGGCAACAATGCCTTCTGCTTGTCTATTGCTTTAATGACACAAAAGGAACAGAAATCACAATCAATTACATCGGGTTTATATATTATTTTAAAAAATCACTTTCACTATGTTTATGTATCATATCATACAAAATAATTGATTGATACTCCTTTCGATAGTCTCTACGCGGTTCCGATTGGGGCAGTTCTAATAAGACCTCATACTTTCAAGTAATGTTTACAGTTTAATATTCCGCCATGTTTCGGTGCGGAATTGCTAATTCCGCGAAAAGCAATAACAGTTACTGGAGCTGTGCGATCGTCGGGCGCTCAGCGAATTGGACTCTTGATAACGCTTTCATGTTTCATATTATTGACTTTTGTACATTGATGTTCATTTTTATCGTGTCCTTTTTCTACTTTAACATTTTTAGGATTCAACTGCAGACGTGTTCGCTTCGTTATATGAAATATTTCACTACATTTTTAATGTTTTGTTATCTCTCTATTTTTCTTTCTTCTTCTTTTTATTACTTATTTTATTTATTTTGTCTGCAATTTTTTTAGGGTGCAACTTTAAGACGTTTTGGTCCATACTGGTATTAAGATAATTCAATGCTTTTTCCTATACATATATGATTTTTATAATTATTTTGGCTGTAATATTTCTAAGTTTCAAAGTTCGTCTTCGGTAACTACTTGCGTTATCCCATAGTACTGATATAAAAAAAGTAACATCACGCCTTTTATAAATTTCATATTTCCATGCATGTTTCAATTTTACTTACCCATTCCGATACCACTTTACAGTTTTTGTCAAAGTGCTACATACCAATAAGAATTTTTTTTCAATGCTTTAATCATGTAATGTTTTACAAAGTTAGGATTTTTTTTACACAGGATCTAAATCCTGACATGAAATCAGCATTGCGTCAGTAGCTGATATAGAGTTCATTGTCTGAAATAAATATAACGTATGTAAACTATGAATCTCGTTTATGTCGATTGCGACAACTAAATAGCCAGCCACAAGGTGAGCAATAATAGGTAGTAGAAGTGCGGTTTCTTTCGACTACATGATTAAACTTCTTAATTTTAACAGGCTGATATTTTGGGTTGGTGTTCCAGAAGTTAAAGGCTTAGACTTGTAGTCTTTGTCACGAAAAAATATTTTTGTCATCATCACCTGTATTTTTTGTGGGTTAAATTATCTGTGTGAATGTACATATATTTAGTGCCTATTTATGTATATTAAACATCATGGCAGTGATAGCCTATTGGTTAGGAAAGTCAGTCTCTTACTCCGAGGGTGCTGGGTTCGTATCCATGGCGCATATCTATTTACAAAAAGTGCGTTTTAAATATCACTTGCATAAATAAATATAATAATAAATTGTTTTAAATAAACGGCGAAGGAAAACATCGTGAGGAAACCTGCACACTCTAGAATTTATATTTAAAAAAAAATCAAAGGTGTGTGAAGTCTGCCAACCCACACTAGACCAGAGTGGCGGCCTATGGCCTTAACCCTCTCAATATGAGAGAAGACCCATATTCCAACAGTGGAATGTCAAACGAGTCGATTATTAATTATCATGGTATTATATATAGCCTTTGATTTAGAATGAGAATAAAGGAACATGTTGTGTGTATTGTCCCAAGATGTTATTATTATTATTCGTCAACTTCATGATATGTTTTTCTTATTGAACTCGTACATATGTAGTACGCTGGCAGCTTATCTGACGAAGCAATAATAGAGCGCACTTGTTATTGGATGTTTGCGCAATGTTGGAAGCTCTATGTTTTGGACTCATAATTGAATTCAGGTAACTCATTGTAGCGTTTTCATCTCCATTTTTATAAATGTTTACCTAACTTTATTTATTCATCAATGTATTTACATCGGTGGCTATGAGCGGTTTTAATATTTCATGTTTATTTACTAGAACGATTTAGGATTGTGCCAAGACGCGATATTATTATGAGCTGCCATGTTATTATTTTTAAGGTGCAGTTATTAAGAAATTAATCTTTTTCGGTTAAGTGGCGATATATAATTAGGGTTGTTTAATTTAATGACGTCACGTTAATATTGAATTCGGTCAGCGTTGGCCAATGACGATAGTAACCCTTTTAATTGGACCAGAGCTCAAAATTAATAATATCATGAGCGCAGAATTTACTTGAAAGCTAATTGATTGTATGGTGTACATTGATAATTGGTTTTGTTAATTAGTTCATTATTGGCTAAATTCAATTTACTGTCAGCGAATAATTTATATTGACCTAATTAGTTAGATTCTGACCTATGGGGGAGTCTGAAGTCTTCGAAATCTAAAAACTATAAAACTAGCATGTCAGATCTACCAGGATAGAGAAATTTGACACCTAGTGATCTGTCTTCCCCATAAGTAACCGGTGGTGACAATATAATCAATAATCTATTTTCAATATAAAACTTTTGATATTTGCTAAAAAGTTGTTCCTTCGAGTTCTCTACACGTATATCAATTTGAAGTTTTGTACAAATTGCTCTTGTCAAACAAATTCACAGGAGCGTTACCGAGAGCTGTTGGTGCTTCGGAACTTTTAACATCGGGTTGAACGCAACATTTTTTTACTTCGTCGATATAAAAAAGAACGGAAACATCTATTTCATTCTCACCGACATTTCCTTTTTCTGCGTTTTTTATTCGCACTATAACTTCGGTTGGAAATTAACTAAGCTCTTACGTACCTGTTGCTCTAGTTTCCACTTTGAATGTTTGGTTTTTCTGTTTTTCAGTAGCAATGTTTATAAGCCTTTGAAGCTTTTAACGGCCTCCGTCATTTTATGAGATCTACGTTGAATATAGAGAGAGTATTATGTAGAGTCGGTTCGTGCATTAAGCTGAACTCTATAGCTCTGTATATTTTGATGCAAAAGAGAAAATATATTGTCGAAATTAATATGAAAAGCTATTTGGTTTGTGGAATCACTTGTCCCATCAAATTCTGTGACGGTATAAAAATATGATAACAATAAATATTCCGTAACACCTTCACACTAGCAGCAGTGATGGCCTAGTGGTTAAGAATTCAGCCTCTCACTCCGGGGGTGCTGGGTTCAAATTAATGGCGCGCACCTCTTTACAAAAGTGCGTTTTAAATTTAAATATCACTTGCTAACGGTGAAGGAAAACATCGTCAGGAAACCTGCACACCTTAGAATTAAAAAAAAAAAAAAATTCTAAGGTTTGTGAAGTCTGCCAACCCGCACTTGGCCAGCGTAGCGGACTACGGCCTCAACCCTCTCAATATGCGAAGAGACCCATATTCCAACAGTGTAATGCTAATGGTTCGATTATTATTATTATTAGAGGTCTGCAAGGTCTGAAAAAGCATCGCAGGTTTGATGCCTCTTTGTACTTACATATATATATACATATCTTCACGCCAAGTCGCTTATGGTGTAGGCAGACAGCAAAAAACCTCTACAAAAGAAATGTAATTTTAAAAATGGAACACCCAGCGCCCTGTACAAGCAAGTCCCGGGGCGCATTCCCACTAATTGGGCGCCCGTCTGCTCTGAGCCCAGTATGGTATGAACCTTCGACCACTCTCGCTTCCTTTGAGCTGTGTGCAGTTCATTTGCGAAATCCCGCCACTAATTTACTCTTGGGTTCAGTTTTAAGTTCAACCACATCTAAAGTTGTAAAACATTCATTCGTTACTGCTCATTAGTTAACGTTGTTGTGTTCCGTTCACTTTACTTTAGATATAGTTTTTCGGACAGTAATTTATAATCTTGAAAATATTATTTCTATGGTAATAATATTTAGCACTAATTTAGACCTCGTTATTTGTTTTTATTTAATTAATCTTTATATCCATTGTCATTAATGCTTAGATGCATTTTTCAACAGTCAAGGTTTTATAATAGTGCGATATGTGGTAGTCATATTAAACTAGATGTTAAATAAAATAAAACAAATAATTTAGTGAAAAATGTACTTTTGATTTTTATTTAAATTGTTCGCTCACCACTCCCTATAAATTCTGTTATAAATCACGAATTCTCTTCTCGTCTTAACTGAACTAAAAATATCCACAGAGAGAGTTTATTTTGGTCTTATTCTTCCATTTAAAGAAAAATACGTGATCGTTTTGTTGCTCGAACTATTTGTTCCAGAAAATTCCAATTTCTAACAATACGTTTCGTGAACTATTCCAATCTCTCGCGTCTTGTTCTGCCTACGTGCTATTGTGGGTTTCGAGTATAATTATATCATTTAATCTGTATGAGATCATTGTTCAGGAAAGTGTAAATTATTCATGAGCATGAACCGTTAATAGACGAATAAAAATGTTCTTCAAACGAAATTGTATAATTTAAAACGCCATGTTAAAAATGATTTTGAACACGTTTTAAATAAATCTATATTTAATTTCACACATATAATTTAATGAATATAAAAGTCGTTAATCCATAAATACTTATTTCGTTTAAAATTTTCAGCATTGTTTCTCAAAGGTTAAATTAAACATTTTATTAATTTTTATCTATAGATAGCGTTAATAAAGGAAAAAAGAACTATTTTTAGGCAATTTAAAATATAATAAATTTTTATTTAACAACACAGACTTGTTCTGGTAAGTTGGTACTTTACGGGCTCCTTACTCATGTATACCCTCATTATATACACCGGGAAGTAACATGAACTGAAACCAAAGCAATACGACTCGGACATAATCTCTATGAAGATCTGGTTTACAGAACACAAAAGGTTATATCTCGTTAGTATCAAGTCGTTTTACACCCAGTTAGGCGCGTTCCTCCTACCGAGGGCCCATTGTATCCCTTGTTATGGTAAATACTTGCCCTCCGGCAGCCGCTTCTCATGTGTTCGAAGCTGTAAGTGGTTCGTTAGGCGTGGAATTTTAGTTTATACTTGTTATTAGAGTCTGTGAATGTTTGGCCGAAATGTTGTTGGTTTGTTTTGAGGAAATCACACGTTATTCACTTATGTTCTGTTACAGCGATATTTAACCACAATGAAATATATGGGAAATTAAATATGTTTGTTTGTGGAACGGATGTTTATATGAAAATATGCCTAGAGTATATTAATTGCTAATTTATCGTTTTCCTTATTACGAATATTACTATGTTATGTCTGGTACCTTATGAGGTACGCAGATAGCACCGAATATCTGTCCTTATAGTCCAGATGTGCTAATATTTTTAATTCATCACTGGATTTTTTCTGTTATTAACAATGTCATACGAGTGAAAAGATTCCATAATACGCACATTTTTATCACACAACCCAAGTTTATCACATATGTGTATCCACGACACCACAGCAGACTTATGTCTTTCATTATACTTAGTTAGGGCTCCTGAATGGTAATTCGCTATTTATAAATATAATGCAGTATAATTAAAAAAAGTTTTGCTTAAACAAAACTATATATTATATATATATATTTGTTTTCAACTTTGAGCGACACTGTACATTAGTAGTGAAGTATTTGTCACGTTTTACTTATCGTAAGTGTTTTAACTTGACTGTACTCAGAGTACATTTGTGTAATAAAGTGGATAATTTTCATTACATATTAACAGTACCCCTGTATACTTATATGTACATTTTTAAACATTTTTGCAGTGAACTGTACTTAAATGTGCACGTACTTAGAAGGTGTGTAATGTTAAGTAAAAAGGTATTCGCGTTTCCTGGAATCACTTAGAAATAACGCTAACACCTCTAAAGGAACGGACGTCACAATGGCGTGCAGGTAAGTAGAGACGATTCAATAGGATTAAGGAATGCAGTCAGTTTTAGTTCGAAGGAGATTCTGATTTCTATTCAAATAGTTAGTTCCAGACTTTCCGTATCGATCCAACATTTGTCAGTTCAGTCAGTCGTGTACGGTGTATATATTAATATTATATCCATAGAAATAAATTCTGTGATGATATAGTTGTCTTCGTTTTGACTCTACATGTATTGTTAATAAAATAGGTTGCTGATTTTTTGTATTCTTTTTGTATTCTGGATCCAATACACAAGAGTTATTTTCCTTAACTATCGGATCTATCTGCAGCAATAACATGTATGTAACATATAAATATGTTGGATCTTCTATCGCTTAAAAAAAAATTTTTTTTAATTCGGAATAGGCAAACATTTGAGGATAATCTCGCTTGAACGAAAGCATGGATACAGCCTATAGTGTAACAAGCTTGCTCGGTAAATACATATTGATGTTCTACTTTCCATATCAAAAAGAAGTGTCCAGAAAATAATTTAAAAAACCCTTGAATAAGTTACGACATGTTCCGAGTCCCATTAAGCGGACAAGTGACTTTGCATGTTAGTTGAACGACATTGCTTGCGACAGGTCGTTATGGGTAATTGGAGGCAGTACTCGAGAGCTCGTCGCGGCGACCTTTTAAGGCTTAAATCAGTTATTCTCAAACTGAGCGACAATACCCCCCCTTGGGGGCGTTGGAAGATTTTGTGCTGTCGATAAAAATGAATCTGACTAAGCTCATACAGTTTCATTGCCAATTTAAGTTTGAATTTAGAAATAGATTAAAGAACTTTATAAATTGAGAATCGATGTAGTAAAAACTCAATACTTATACTACGTAACAAACGTAAAATCACGCCCGTAATCCCCGGAGGGATAGGCAGAGGAGTGTAGTACACTCCCATGTTTCAATAGTTACGTTTAGGTCCCATGGAATAGATGTCGAACCTATTGTCATACACCGGGCACAGGTCCAGACTCCGAGTCACGACTAGAAATTCTAAATTAGAAAAATCCTGCAGTACCCGAGTCGGGACTT
>DWJK01004753.1:0-11703 GCA_018248815.1 Croniades pieria auraria
CGTCTGAATCTTTCCTGGCTGTCTAGCGCCTCCACACTTTTTGGGCTACGTTTTACTCTTTCTTGGCTATCTAGTGCTTCTACACTTTTAGGGCTACGCCTGACTCTTTCCTGACTGTCCAACGCCTCCACAGTTCTTGCATCACGTCTTACTCTTTCCTGGCTGTCCAAAGCCTCTACACTTTTAGTACTGCGTCTGAATCTTTCCTGGCTGTCTAGCGCCTCCACACTTTTTGGGCTACGTTTTACTCTTTCTTGGCTATCTAGTGCCTCCACACTTTTAGGACTGCGCCTGACTCTTTCCTGGCTGTCCAACGCTTCCACAGTTCTTGCATCACGTCTTACTCTCTCCTGGCTGTCCAAAGCCTCTACACTTTTTGGGCTACGTCTGAATCTTTCCTGGCTGTCAAATGCCTCCACAGTTCTTGCATTACGTCTAACTCTTTCTTGGCTATCAAGAGCGTCTGCAGTTATAGCGTTGTAAAAAGTTTCAACACTTCTTTTTCTGTGCTGTTTTCCCCCAATAACTTGCCACGGTTGGGTTTTAGCGTTTGGGTTCCAATTCGGTATAATAACATCCCGATGCGATGGTTTCCTTACTCCAGGAAATTGAAAGTCGCATGATATTTCGCTAGCTACGAGCGAAAAAATAACTAAGCTTAATATTTTTCGTAGCATTTTGAAAAATGATTTATGTAGTCGAGCGACAGATGGACTGAACTGTGATAGTTGATATTACTCTCGAACGCCTACTACGAGTATTTATACTGATGCCGCGGAAATTTTGTTCGCATGTTATATTGCACATACCATTAACTTATTGACCTCGGAGGCGATAATAAGGGAATAACCTGCGTCTCGGGACCTAGCGAGATATCGCTGATCTGTGTATTTAAAAATATGAAGTCCGACTTACGGCTCATGATCTTTTATCATCAGCATGTCCTGACGTTACATAACGTTCAACGTAGATTATATATATGAAAAATAAATATTACAGAATGCTACAAGAGAGAATATAAAAACAATTTTATTTAAATAGGAGTATACTAATATGATATAAGGCTTAATTAAATCCTTTTTTTATTTATTACTAGCTGTGCCCCGCGGTTTCACCCGCGTCAATTAGACAACAATTTATTAAAAAAACTATTGTAAGAACAGCACGCTATGATCACCAAGAGTAAATATAGAAAAAAATAGTTGTGGCCGCGACTTCGAACACGTACATTTCACAAGTTTTGAAAAATAAATTGACATCTCTTCTTTATTTGTTAACCGATTTAAATGAAAAAAACACCAAATGTTAAGTGAAGCCCATCACAATGTAATCCTGAAAACTGCATTCAAATCAAATAAACCGTTACTGAGATTAGTATGTACAAACAGACAAAATGAAAAAACATTGTTTTGGGATCTCTTGGATATATAAAGGCACCCCATTACGAATTTTTAAATATATTTGCCATGTACAGACAGCGAGTTCAAATAAAACAACGATTCGTATTTTTGTTAGTTACAGTGGAAATAATTAAATAGTATTAATAATAATAATAAATATCTTGCTCTTGAGAAACGGTTATCTGATTATCAATGTAGACTGAGTTGTTGGTAACGAGACAGCTAATAAATTACATATAAACGCACATATGTATGTATACTTGTGTAAGTATTTCTTATACCCGTAGAACAAACACTTTCATCGTCACACAAATATTTGTTCTGAATAGGAATCGAACCGGCGACCGTCGGCTCAGGAGTAGAGAATCACCAACCATGCAACTAACGATCCCTGACCGACAGTAATTAACACGCTTTTTTTAAAATAGTAGGTAATGGTTGAAATGTGACCATATAAATAATTGAATAAAATTTAATAAAATGGAATCAAATAATAATAATTAGCACTAACATTAGGTATAAGATTTAAACTAACAATATAGATTGTTACAAAACTGGAGTCCGAAATAAAAATTATTATTATTATTATTATTATTACATATCTACCCGATGTAAATAAAAATGGCACATCTTGGAAAAGACTTATGCTCAACAGTAAAACTACTGGGGCTATGTATTAGGTCGTTATAGTTCAAATTATTATTGGAGCAGAATTAACAAAAAAATCTAGTTATTCTGCAAAATATTTGGTAAGGATTACACGCACGTAGGTACATACCACTTAGATTGAAAATATAATAAAATATATATTTTTTTTAAATTAATCATTATAGTTGATAAATAATAGTAATTATTACAGTTAGTAAATAATTAATAAAGAAAACTAATTTAAAAAAAACTATTTATTGCGCATATCTAAATTTATCTTAAATTGATCTTATATTATAAAAAGACATGCCCAGGAAATACACGCTTTCTCATTTTATACTAATAACTATAGAATCGGACCAACCTAGCGTTCGCAGTATTAATACCTCACTGATAACCTTTGCACCGACCTTGGTCTGAAACCTAAAGATAATTTCTCCTATTTTCAATCTGCATATTTCGCGTAAATAACTAGAATCTCAGTAATAAAATTATCACATACTTAAACAGGATATTTCACAAAGTAAATAGTCGTACTCTTATTATTGGCTCTCGTATCTCCGGTGAAGTACCTGATATGAATATTTTCCTCATACATCAGTATAAATTCAGCTTTCGCATACATTGAGATCATTGCAATTTGAGTCTTGTTAGTGCTGCAAGATGTTGAAGATTACCCTCGCGTTGTCAGTTCTAGTGGCAGTCCTGGTCACTGAGTCTTCGTGCCAGAGAGTCAAGGTGATCCATCCTACGTACAGGCCGCCGCCCCATAGACCTCCCGTCATCCGAACTGCTCGTGAGGCGAGAGATGACCAACCGCTGTGGCTGAATCAAGGTGACATCCCTCGAGCGCCGGCGACGGGTGAGCACCCCGTCCTGCCGCAGTACATCGACGATATTAAAATGGATCCTAACAAGAGGTACGCCAGAAGTTTCGACTCACGGAGCTCTAAGCACCATGGAGGAAGTCATTCCACTACCGGCGGCAGCAGGGACACCGGCGCCACGCATCCAGGTTACAACCGGCGAAATGCGTAATCAACAAAACGTTAACAATTTCATATTTAAAAATTCTCTCTTTAAAAAATTTTAATATTTGAAAATTGTATGATTATTATTACAATATGTCAATGTTACATAATACTTTTGGTTATTCAAATATACACTTTAACAAAAACTACAAAGCAACCGTAAGACTGGTATATTTATTTTGATGTACTCCTATTTTCATTTATTCATGTGACGAAAATTGTAAAATTTGTTTTCTTAATATATTTTTATAAAAATATTGTAACTAATAAATTTTAAAAAGATTAATAAACTCTTTATTGTATTTTTTATATCGATATATACTATACATACTGTCTTTTAAACTGTATTTACTCTGTATCTTCTAAAGTTGGTATAAGAACGAATGTCTTCTTTAGAAGACAAAAAACTTTAAGGCCGAAACAACAACAAAAAGAGTCTTTTACAGGTCCTGCAGAGAAACCGAGTACCAAATCTCCATATTTACAAAATTTTTCATTCATTTTTTTATTTCAAAATATTTAAAACACTTTCTAAGCTTTGTTTTAGATTATGTAATAGACGTTTATTATTATATTTTAACTATTATGTATTTGAACTATTATTACTTAACACGAAACAACATGTGGGGAATCGGAGTGTAGAACAACAAAAGCTGATAAGCATACTAGTACTGTCATAATATTCTTGTATTACAAGCAATTTATTTCTTAATGAAATGGAACGTTTTAATATATACAAGAATGACATAGACTATAGATCTTCTGAGAGAAATAATTTTGCCGTCGACAAACAAACAAATATTTTGATTGCCACGTTGGTGTTCCGGCCGGATACGTTTCCGACAGACACCCCCGGCTTTCAATGACTCTGCCAGTTGTACGAATTCTGCAATGTTCATTCACGGAAAAGGATGGGTATTCGAAATGGTAAACACCGAAAAATAATCACTATTATATGAAAATTGCCTGCACTATTATATGAAAAAAATACTACGGCCTTAACCCTCTCAATATAAGAGGAGACCCAAATTCCAACAGTGGAATGACAAATGGGTCGATTAAAAAAAAAAAAAAAATGAAAATATTGAACCCGAACTAGATGTGAACACTATCGTTCCGTAACAGAAACAGCCTAATTGTACTCGTATATACTCATATAACATTCATCCATTTAAAATGTAACTCTAACTTATCGTCGCCATGTCGTTATCATTATCGACCTGTCTCGATTTACTGCTGAACATAGGCTTCCCCAAATTGGTAATTAGCACCGATCGACACACTAGGAACGCTGGTTGCAGATTGCAAAGCACAGCTTCTGGCACCTCTCACACCATCAATGGCAATAAGCTAACCCCTATTCCATGGTGGGACATGGACAAGAACGATTATTAAAATTCTCCTTTTTTTCTTCACACTCGACAACTATTTAATTGTATTGATCCTGACGACATTGATTATAAGTACCTAAATAGTGGCTGAAGTATGGTCTTTTAAAATCTCAACAATACAACAGAACTGCGGACAATAATGTTGGTTTAAAACCAACTACGGTTATTAATCAATGACGGCGGCGACTAAAATGCATTTAATAACAAACTTAAGTCTTTATTTTATATGAATATTATTAGTTCTGACGTATTACTCAGCATTTAATTAACTTCATTATCAAATCGCAAAATATAAATGCGAAATTATGATAAAAAATTTCAAAGGATTATTATAAAAACAAAAAAAATTTAACTTGCTATAATTTATTTCAAAACATGCTATTGCAACACTTACATATAATTTAAAAAAAAAATACCTGTAACATGCTATTGACGTTAACAATGTATATATCTACCATAATATTTCTGCATGAATACAATTATTGGTATGAACTTTCTTCGAAATCCTCATATTGATGAAGTTTCCGTACAGTTCAAGCGTATATAGGATACAGTGGTCGCGGTCCAGGGCGCGGGAACGGGTTGAACGGGTCGAAAGGCCTCTGTGGTCTTGGCAAGGGGTCGAACGGGAGTCTTATGTCTCTTGGGTATCGAGTATTCGGTCCCGGGATCATTGGACCACCGTGCGAGTTCTCATGACCGTGTCCATGGCGATGTGGACTAAGGAATTCCAAGCTTCTCACGTACCGTCTGTTGGGATCCATGTTAATATCGTCGATGTACTTCGGCAACACCGGGTCGTCTCCAGTTGCTGGTGCCCGAGGTATATCGCCGTTATAAAGCCAAAGAGGTTCTCCATTAGGTGCTTCACGGACATGTCGAATGATCGGTTGTCGTCTGGGAGGTGGTCTGTATATCGGACGGATCACCTTGAATTCTTGACATGAAGATTCGGTAATTAAAACCGCCGCTAGCACTAATAATGTAAACGCCGTTTTACGCATCGTAATGCTCTTCTGATTGCTTTAATTAAAATGATGACCACGAGAACAAACGTTGGCTATTTATACCATTAGTTTCAAGGAAACATCGCCGAAGAGGTTCTTTACCCGTGATGAAATTTTTTATTCGAGAAACAACGCAAGATAACGATATTGCGAAAAGTTTTATGATGGTACTGTTCATTTATTTATATTAGTTAGGGATAAATATGTATCGTGTTATCTTCGAGTTCTTGTACACAACATGTTTAATGTTAGCGAAGCAGCGATTGTAAGTAATAAAAGTAAGTACCTAATAAAATTGTAACAACCTTTATTTCAAAAAGAAGGAAATAGATTAGCTCTTTTCAATGTCGTATGTTTTTAAACGTTTCAAAGATTTACATATTTCTTTGAAAATCGTATATTTCGATAATAAACAGCAAGTTTTCCTTACAAATTATGTGCAATAACTGGTACACGAGTCATAGTGTAGGAAGTTACTATAACAATATTTGTAATAAAGATAGCAAGCCTTTTTAAATTTTAATTTTAAATTAGATATTTGCTAAGTTGAATAATTTTTCTTCAATGAATATTTTGACAGATATAAAAAACCTACAATTTAGTATTTCCCAATTATTTGTAATCAAACGCAAAGAAATCAAAAGACCGATTTCTGTCAAAATAAATATGAAGATAATCATGGTAAAAATAATGTTAAATACTTGTAAATAATAGTGAAAACCATAAAAATATCACATAATATCCACATTTGGTTTGATGGAACAATCTAGAACACTGTAGGCACTTTCATATACTTAATAGATATATTGGACGTGATCTCATAAGACCCCGTGTCCGTCCTGTATTAGAAAGACAAATATGACACATTTCATAGAGTTTAAAAAATCCCCGCCTCAACGTGATTATTCATTACGCACCACACGAATTAAGAAACGACATTTTGTGCGACTTCGGTAGAAAAGGTAACTCAGCTCTTCATATAAATACCAATAATTCTTATTGCTTGACTGTAATTAAATATAATTTCTAGTCATTTTAATCTCAATATTATTTTTTGCCTTATCATCAGATTCTACACTACATGTCCATATGTATCCACAAGATATTTATTGAAACCATTCTAGTGGCTTCAAACGCAATAGTTCTGTTGTTAGTCAATTAGGAGTTGGATATCCTGCTAATTCCAATTGATGCTGCAGCATGAGGTCGGGCTTACCATGTTATTGCAATATCATTGAATTCACAGGATACAGACCCGAAGGAGCAGTTCGTCTCCCTTGAACAACCGGAAAGATGATGATCGTCAAACAGATTTAGGTACATTAGTCATCGTTTTCAAACAAAAAAGTAAATTAAAATCGATTCACCCGGTTCGAAGCTATGATGCCATAGACAGGCACATATACATACATACACGATGAGTTAAAAACCCTTCTCTTTACGTTTCAGAATTCAGGGCCTTAAAATATAAGTTGCTCGAACAGTTATTAGCTGCTTCCGTTTATCTACGCTTCTTTTAGCAGACTATTAGCATCTGACAACCAGACTCATATTTCTCATTGCTACTGGAGGGCTACATGACACTCCACAATGCTGACCCAATGCAAAATGACGTTGAAGTTAGTTTATAATCTTAATGCAACTTTGAACTAGTATGTAAATAATACATTTACCTATATTTGCGCGTCGCGTTAAAAAATCAATAGGCAGTACATTTATATAAACATTATTAATATTTAATCAATCAATGTTATTCATATTCTTTTCCTTATCGCTTATCTACAATAAAATGTCACGATTTCATTTAAAAATCTCAGTACCATGAAAGGAGATTATTTAAATAAAAGCGGAAAGATGTCCTATTAAAATAAATAGGATATAATAGCTTCTTTGGTATGATAAAGACACATGGTCACATTGACCCGCTAATTTTTCCACTCAGTACCCGTCTACAAAAGAGATTATTTCCTATGTGTAATTTCATTCATTCGTATTTTCTCGATTGTCATAATTAGTTAATACACGAGATACTAAGACAGATGCAAAAGCTAATGACCCGTAACAGGAAAATGCCACCACTTAGCTTCATCTTGAGTAATTGATAAATATCTTGCCAAATATGATACAGAATGGATGCAGTGCCCAAAATACAAACTTATTTAAATTTCTATAATGTAAATTGACCATTTTCTTTATCTAAAGTAGACATGACCTTTTACTTATTACGCGTGATTTTTTACGTATGTATTGGATTCAAAACATTTTATAGTTAAAGTATGTATTTTTAATTATTTTGCCTAACAACGTCATAATTGAAATTTAATTTGCCGTTAAAGATACAATTGGTGGTTTCAATCTGCCAAAATGAGACACGGTTTATTTTAAGAGGGGCTTACCCCAGCTACTGTTTTACCAAATCATTAACTAACTACCTACTTAATAATCGACATTACTAAGCAGAAGTATAAATGGTTTCATTAACACTAATGAGTTCGGTTTATTTTATGAACTATCAATTTATGAAAATTGGGATGACAGAAACTAAGATATACCTAATGCATAGTTCTTTACATTATAGCTGTTACTGTTTTGTCTATGTTAAAAATACCAGGAAATACTAATTTTAATAATTTTAGTTGTATGTTGTGCATAGAGATATTATATATTATCTCTATAATGTTGTGACCGTGAAAAAATTGCTACGACAGTTGTGGTCTATGATCCATAATGCACAATTTTCGTTGCTGCTCTAGTGCTTTAGTAAAGTATTTAGTCTGAATAGTTCTAAGATTGAATCAAGGAAGGTTTTGAATGATTTCCCTGGAACTCAAAAAAATTTTTAATTACTGATTTAACAGATCCCACAATGTTTATTTCCTCAGTCTCACGAAATTATAAAAATGACAAAGAAAATTTAATGAAATGCCAAATATCTGTCAAATTAACTGTCAACAAAACCGAATCAACCAAGTGATCGTCGTTCGTAGTCGATCGTTCGCTACTAAAATGCAGTTTTTTTATTGTTAGAATTTTTACAGATTTGAAAATGAACGACTAACTGCTAAGTTCATTGTTATTTATAATTGTTTGCAATAATATTTGCCAACTGCACTGTTAATCGATCAATTATGGAGGACGGACAGATCAGTTACGGTAATATTTAATAGAATTGTTTAAATATTTCGCTCAGCATCCACAAGTATGGACTTAAATAAACAGTTGTTATTACAGATGAGTGTGAAATGCTCAAAGCGCTGTTCGATTTCGAGGCGACTCTTGTGAAAACGTTGAGTTTCTCGGAGGGCGAATATTTTTACCTCCAGCAGAGCAGCACGAAGCAGCGGAACTGGTGGCATGTTGTTAATAGAAAAGGTCAGATGGGGTTTGTTCCATCGAATTACGTTGCTTCTGTCAAGGTAACTGTTACCTTCAGTACCATGAGTCAGTAAAACAGTGCCTGTAGTTAAACGTATTTCAAACAATTAATCTTTCACACAGGTCGAGCCAGATTTTTTCTTGGGGTTCATAAACGATTGCTTGATGAACATCAATGCTAATACAACTGAAAAGCAAGATCTGATGGGTAAATTGGTCGAGAAAAAGAGACAGCTCCAGAAGCTTGTAAAACCAGCTAGCAAGAAACAGCCTGCTCCCAAACCTCCCCCACGCTTAGATGACAGTACACCACCCAATGGAGTGTCACCATCATTTGATTTTAGGCCTGTAGTGTCTCAGCAGCAGATCAGTGAGGAGTCTGAGTCCTCCCCGACAAGATTAGCTAGCAATTCATCAAAAGGTAAGTTTTAAGTATTTATTTATTTATTTACTCATTATTGCACACCATATACAGGCATAACAAAGGGTGAACTTAATGCCAAGTGGCATTCTCCACCAGTCAACCCTTGGAGAATAGTAATATATGAAAAAATTAAAATATTTTCTTAGTAGCAATCATATTTAGTCCATTTCCAAGTAGAGAAATGTGATAAGTGTCTGCGACAACTCTGGATAGATTGTTTCAGATTTGGCCTATCACTCACTTTTTTTTGAAGTATTTCGTAAACATACTGCTAAAATAGTTTGCCAAGTTTAAGTAGTTAGATAATATGTTGTTATAGAAAATAAAGGTAACTCAAAACAATATATGATAGAATTTGTGATAATGTTCAAAGTTTCAATTTAACATAGTCATGTGAATTTATCTCTTTTCATAGTCATCTGATTCAAAGTAAGTAGAGCCTGTGAGATAATTTTTTTTATAAAAATAGTTCTCTCATCCAGGATCAAATCCACGACCTAGCTGGGCAATCAGCTTCATGAACCACTAGACAAAAGGGCCTGTCAATTTCATTAAACTCATTGGTTCAGTACTTGTGTCTCTGTAGTACATATTCAATATTCACTATATTTACATTTTACCACATCTTTTTATATCAGACTTGGTAAACCTTGGTACATGTTTACTCCTTTACTCATGGCAAAACTTGGGGAGGCCTGGAGCTAATCTTAAATCACTGCAGATTGACAGAGACATCACTTTAAATTCGGTTTCTGTTGAATCCATAGAATAAAGTTCAAAATTACTTTAAAGACCTTGTAGCAACAAGCCTGCTTCTTCAATAATATAAATATATATGCCATTGTTTCTAAGATAATGGAGAAATCTATAAGAAGAAGAATGTAAGCAAGACATCTTCTAACCAAATATCATCAGACACTGACAATCAAGATGACAGTCAGGACAGCAGTGAAAGCATCAAGCCAAATGCAATATATGAGATTGTGCAGGCTGTCCGCAAAGAGACTCAGCTCAGCCATGACATGTCTAAGGTGGCAGTGGAGACCGTGCTTATTTCTTTAAGGGTATGTGGAGTATATACTTTAAAATTGCTAGCACCTACCATTTAGCATGAAAAGCGAAACAATATTTCTATTACTAATTTATTCAATTCCACCAAAGGTGTGGAAATAAGGTTCAGTAGTATCATTAATTGTATTTATTTATCATGCAAGTACCTAACATTAATAAGTACTTGATACAGTAACAAAATAATTGACATCTTCTTAACAGGAGTTCCTCCCAGGTGGTGCAGCGAGATCCATCATAGATGCATTACTTCGCGAAGCCAACAGCAACATCACCTGTCCCAAGAATGCAATAGATGCTGCACCTGACGCATTACGCATGATGACAGCTCTCAATGCTCTTTCCAAAGCTGCCAACGATGCTCAGCAAAGAGGCTGGGCATTGCATGATGATGCACATGATATTCAAACCCAGCTCCTGGAATTAATCTCAGTGATGGTATGTCATATAAAAGGAGGATCTGAGCTTGAGCAAAATAATTATCTAGATTAGGTTGTGCTAGTTTTTTAAATATAGTGTGAACAAAGTGGAGAAAATTTGACTATTATTTCAATATATTTTTATTCATAAATTAATGACATCATAAGAGTATACATACTATTTGACCACAAACTGTTAATGTCTTAACTAAAAATAACTTTAATAACTTTGTGTAAAAATTAAAAAAACAACAAAGTATAGTAGCAGTGAATTAAGATAGTGTGTTCCAGAATTTAAAATATTTTCACATTTTAGAAATATCTAAACTGTGACATGTCTGTCATTTTACAGTAAAAAGATGTAATTTTATATTTTCGTGCTGTTACAGTCAAATGCAGACGTGAACATTTCTCAGCATGTTCTGAGCAGCCATCGCTATGCTTACGTCACTACTCTGGTCCAGTACTACCAAATGGAGACACGCTGGCCACTTCGGCAGCTGCTTCTGCAGGTGCTCATGCTCACTATTAATGCAATGTTTGCTGCTTCAATAATGCAATGATTTGTACATCGAATAAATATAAGTATTAATGAAGTTATGAATGTGAAGAAGGCACATATACAGCAGTGAAAGGATGTAAGGGTCGATGATGATCGTGGTGGTGGTCCTGTGCAGGCGTTCGGCGTGATGTGTGGGCTGGAGCGCACGGCGCTGGGCACGCTGGCGCTGTCGGCGCTGCCGGCCGAGCTGGCGCGCGACATGCGCGACAACCCGCGCGCCGTGTCACGCCTCTCGCACTCCGCGCTGCTGCTTTCCATGGTGCTCTCCATGGCTGACCGCCTGCCCGTCACGCACTTCGGTATCCGCCGCCTCAGCTACACATTCACACACACCCACACAAACATCGACTTTTATTATTATTATATTATCAAGTCTCG
>DWJK01004754.1:0-11702 GCA_018248815.1 Croniades pieria auraria
TTATTTTCTCTCTTATTGTTTGTTATTATGTATACAGAGTTCAGTGTGCAATAAAGTATATTGTATTGTATTGTAGTTTTTGCTTGTCAATAGCATATTTAAATAAGCAGTATAACTTAGTTTTCTAATATATCATCAATGATAGAGAGAAAATAGAATTGACCCTAACAAGAATTTATGTCAAATAGTGTATTAACAGTGCTTGAATTTTATCTGACGGTCTCAATAATGTTTTATTTGTATTTGTTGTCTTTTTGATATTTAGTGGCCAGTTGTAAAAGTCAATGTGCTAGGGTGTAACAGAGGGTAAGTCATCCCAGTTAGGTCGTCAGAGGGCAACTAATGGGACAAGCATATAACGTACGGTAGTAATGAAAAAAGAAGTCACAATTCTGTCAGTGTAAAAGAGCATGAAATTAAATGAAATGCGCAAAATGTTTCGAAGTTTCGAATTACTGGTTCAGCCAATTTTTCTCCCGTGAAGAGACAATAAAAATGTTGGTTATTTATATTTCGCTACGTCGTGTCTAAAGTTACCCGAAATGGACGGGTCAAGTAGCGTTAGCAATTAAATTAATACGTAGCTATATTTTATGGATATTTTTTTATTGTTACATGACATCAAGCCTGTAATCTCCAAAGGGGTAGGCAGAGGAGAGTCGTACCCTCCCACGTTTCACCAGTTATACTGTATGTCTCGCCTTGGAAAAGAGTGTGATCCTATTGTCATACATCGGGCACAAATCCAGAATCCGAGCTATTAGTAGAAATTTTATGTTAGAAAAATTCAATAACAAATCCTGGACCTCTCGATCACCAGTAGCGCTGGCACCCATTCAACCAACGAGGCAGTTAAATAGTCCAGAAAACATAAGTAATCCGATTGCATTTGGAATAAACAAAAGAATAAAAAATGTTAATGTCACTCAAGTTAATTAAGGTATCTAATGAATGATGTTTAAAAGACCAATTTTTGGTACGTAAAATTCAAACATTCTGAATTAATTAAAACTGTGTGAAATGTACGTTCCCGATTGATGCTGACGTTAACGGTAAAGCCTATCCGACCGTACGTCACTCCTCTTGTACATCGGGAAAGAGTAAATTAATGCGTAAAAATGGCTTATGTTTCAATGTGTACCAGAGAGTAAAAAAAATGTTTGAACGCGGTTGAAAGGATAGTTCATAACTAGATAGCGAAACTTTTTAAATAAGCGGTAAACAAGGCAGTGATTGACATAAAATACAGTTTACATTAGTATTAAATTAAAAAAATACAGAACTGTGATTGAGGACTTATAGATTAGCCAGCGTGAAAAGCTAAGAGATTTTTTTCATGGCAGTTTTCGAATGGCATTGCCAAGTTTAAAGGTACGTTTAAGTTAAAAGGTAAATCAAATGAAAAATCCTCGAAATTCCATTTCAACAATAATATCCGTACCAAAAAATTTAATAAAACATTACAGGGTCACAATATTTTCGTTTCGGTCTCGCTAATTTTTTTATTTTTTTTTCCCGCGTCAAATACTTGACGCACTTGACATTATTTTATGTTATCTTCGCCTCGTTTTCATAAATATCCCGGCGAGAACAAATTTATTGTGTTGGATAACATCTCAAACAAAATGTTTGTAATTTCAGAGATTTTTCTCCGCGACCGGATCGGGGACTTTATTTTTAGTGTATTGCTAAATTTATATTGTATAATAATGTATATACGGCTTGTACGGTTACCTTTTATATTGTCATTAGCATGTTAAAATGTTGCTCCGTATTTTTTTTTGTAAGATCATTGTATAAAGCCACTTGTTTTGAGTTAAAGTAGAATGCAATTTATGGTAGCATGAGCAAAATATTGCCTTAGCACTGAAGAAAAATTAAGTAGCAAGTAATATGTAGCTTAGTAGTTTAAACTTCAGACTCCCAGTCCGGATGTCCGGGTTTCCTGGTTTACACCCTTGACTTTACAATATTATTTGCCTAATACAAGTAGATGTAAGCGTCGCCAAGGCATTTGCGTATATACCTTAGAGTTTGGATAGTAGTCAACGGCTGACGTGTGACGTCTACCGATAGGCACTTGACGAGCTCGCACGATTTTGGACTTACACTTCCTATTCTAAGACTCAACCCACGTGCAACAGTGGAGCGGTAACAGGGGTTGATGATGACGAAAATCTTGCCTAAAGTTGGATATGATTTACGAGTACTTAAAGAGCGATTTGATGGTAATAAAAATATCCCTAGGAATTACTTTGGATGCGTAAGATCAGGGTTTCCAAAATCCAGATAATGCTCTCTTTAATCTCTAATTAGAATCTTTGAGTGCAGAAATTAACTTTACGAATCTGATTAAAAAACACCACGCCAACATTAAAAATAGAGGTATTATTGCATCGGTTATACGATAACGAATTTCGGATTATAAAATTCGCCATTGGATATCTCATGTTGTTATCTCGCCGAGCTGTAATTAAATTACGAATTCATGCATAAAATATTCGTTACAGGGCGATGGGATGTGATTAAACGTATGATCCCGTATCGACAGCTTTCAACCGATTTATAAGTACGGGAACCTATCACTGTGAAATGTTTCTGTAATTGTATTTTATTTTGCTGCTCTCGCTCTCTCTTTAGGGGAATACAGGCGTGATATTTGTTTTTTCGGGTGTCGTAATGTAACCAGGTTAAAAAATATTTATTTCTTCTTGGTCTACGGAAGTCTTGAATGTCTAATTTCGTCAATGTTGTCTGTTATAAACCTCACACGTAACATACTGTAAATACCGTATTATTTTTCTTTTATTTTATGCCAAATTTATACAGAAGTTTGACTTATGTTGATATCTATTAAACTGCTACGCAGTTTGTTAGCCCTGGATATACATTTGTCGAGTTTACTTCATACTAGTATAGACTGTATAGTAGTGACTCGGAGTTTTGATCAGTGCCCGGTGTATGGCAATAAGCTTACCACCTATTCCAAGGGATTTAAACGTTACTGCCTCTGCCTCTCTACTACTCTCTCTCTCTCTCTCTACTCTGCCTACCCCTTCGGGGATTACAGGCGTGATATTACTTTTTTTTTTAAAGAAGTGGGAGTGTACTACATGCCTCTGCGTTTCCTTTCAGGGATTGCAGGCGTGTTTTTTACGTTTGAGTAAAAAAACGGGTAAAACAATTACTTGATTCAATTCTTCCGCATAATACTGGCACGTACGTGGGCACAGTCTGTTCTGAAAATGACGTTTTCATAATGATTTTATACATATATTTATCAATTATATGCTCGAATTACCTATAAAGAAAACAATCCTTGAATGTCTGTTTAAATTCAATTTGCGATATTCATAGCAATCTTTATATCCTGAACTGACTTCTACGCCGTAGTACCACACGGCTATGTTTTAATTTTTCTAGGTACGTGATCTCCACGTATCATTTACAGCCCCTGGCACAGGCCCAATATTTAGACAGGTAGTATAATATTTAAATTAATTATGAATACTGGATATTATAAAAAAACATACAATAGTTGTACGTCCAGAAGATATCTCGAAAAACTCCCCTGTGCAATTGTTTTATGATTGAAGAATGCAGGAATCAGTCTATATGCGACACAATATTTATAGGCGGCTCCTACAATTTCTCAGCATTGATTATGTTTAATACTTTTAAAAAAGTTTATTTAACCACCAACACCACCACTGACCACCTACTCCATGGGACGTAAACGTAACTGATGAGTCATTGGATTGTATTACACTCCTGTGGCTAACCCTTTGGGGATTACAGGCGTGATATTATATTTACGTTTAAGTTTATTAAATACAAAAGGTAAGTCAAATCGAATCACGTGTTTCGTACTTCCAGATTTGATAGGATCTATTAAATATTTATAGTTCATTGCTCATAATAAGTTTCTAATTTACGTATCTAGAACTACAGTAATATATCTTATTCAATAGCTATTATCTAAGAAACATGGAATAATTTATTGGCAAATCTCTTAAATCCAGCAAAACGTACACTTAAACCGTTCACTTATTGTAATTGCTATCGACATCAGTACAAAGGAAACAATATATTACTAAACGAAGTATGCGAAATTCCTACGGCTATATAAACAGTTTAATGGTTTCCCCGCGAGCGAATAACCATCAGCGATAGGGAACGAAAAGATTTAATTTTAATATTCTTACATCAATTCGTTAAGAATGTTATTGGCCTGAATCTTAAAACATTCTTATTAAAAAATATACGATTTTAAAATCTGCTTCAGCCGTGACTTCGCTGCTATCGGCGGGAGCTCATGAAGGATCTTGTATAGATCAGAAATTAGGGCTATCCCGAAAAAACATACGTGATTTACGTCGACACGTATATAATCATTAACAATTAATTTAGAAAGCAATCGCTTATCGTTTGCGGTTGACTGATTCGTTCGTTGAACAGATTTTCAAAGGGCATAGTATCGCTTAACAAATTACAATTAAAATGATTTATAAACTGCATAAATAACACGTTAAATGTTAAATATGACGCCTCCGACCATTTCTTATTCGTATCCATTACAATGTCCCTAAACATAGCAATAAATTCACTGATACTTTTGCAATACCGTCCTGGTAATGCGGCCATATTGGATGCTTAACGCGGGATAACTAATACATTACATCTATACCATGATTTTACACAACATGTCGTACATTTAGTTAGTCAGTTAGTTAAATACGTATAAAATCTTGTACATTTACTTTTCTAATAACTGGGTAGTAATTTAAAGTAAGTGCTTTATGTACTACCTCAGTAATATACATATTAGAATTATAAATGCGAGGTTTTTTTAGAAGGTACTCCCACATTTTGCTGGGCAATTGACACATGAAACTAATTTTATAATTTAATTGGAATTTACACTATTATTTGAACCAATTTTATTCTTCGTATTTTATCTACAAATAAAATTATCTTCAGCTATGAAAACTTCTTTTATACGGAAATAGTTTTTACGACTCTTATGTAAAATAAAATAGACTAAAATATTGTATATCAACGAATGAACTGTAAAAGTGAAACAGAAAGATGAAGTTAATGTCGCTTTCGTACGTTCAATAATTTTAAATTTTAAGGCTGTTTTACGTGTCACTATTGTATAGATAAAAGGTTTTTCAATTTTAGACAAATAAAATCGTATTTTATATCATGTTATTTTCCAGAACATGCAATTCACTTAAGTTCTTTTGCGTATACATGGGAAAGCATGAAAGATGTTAAAAAGTGGCAAGCTTATCATAAAATTATGGCACAGGCATCATGTACATAGGTACATTCGAGTGTAAAACACACATAGACATCCAATGCCTTGCGGCCGAAAACACGCTGTCAACGCAGGAATCGTTTCCCGCTTCGCTGACATAATAAACTTTTAAAAATTTTAAGTTGTGACATCTTGTGATTTTCGCTTATCATTCCAACAATACTTACATATTAAAAAGCATACATAAAGTGTATATGAGTTATTGCTAAATTGAAGTCCTAAACTACTAAAGTACTTTTTTGTATTTTGCAGTGTTTTTGTATCTAAAATATATTTATAATACGTGTGATTTTTCAATTATTAAAATTGTAACGTCGATACTAATTTACATATATGTTTACATTATATATCTATAGTTAATACCGGATCGCTCTTCATCAATGTTTAAGAATTAGCTGGCGACCGATAAAATCGACAGTTTTATAATAACTTACGATTGTAGTCATAAGGGATGGATCGAACAAAATGTAATATATTTCCTACAGGAATATAATCGATACCGATGTTGCGATCGTTAATCGACAACTCTTATCGTGTGGCGCGAAAAAGTACACAAATCACACCTCCCGCTTTTACGTTTTTTATTTTTTATACTCAACGCATTGGAAACATGTTTTGCAGCGACTTTTTGCTTTTTCTCAGTCGTTTTGCTGTCTTCTTGCACGTTTTTTGGCGCAGTTAATGCCTTTTAGGCTGCATTATAGGATGTTCTGTTGCACCACTGTGCTTAATAAAGTTTCATGTACGGAGTTTTTGTAATCATTTAATAGTTTGTAGTGGTAGCATTATTCTTAGATTACAGCTCCCAATATACGGGTTGGAAATCTGACAAGTAATTTAAACCCACAGTTCAACAAATAAGCCATTAAATTCATGAAGTTTTCAACGTGTTATCGGTACACGCATTTTTTAAGCTAATAATCCCCGAAACGGCTAAATCCGACTTTCGTGGCCAGGTAGAAACATTCTTACAGAGCATTTATGCTTGGAATCGAAGAGACGGATCACGTAATTGAAACAGCTGATATTACCTTTATTTCAAACAACTTGCGGATATATATTTAGTGAAACAGAATTTTATCGGAAAATTACGCATTTGGCTTTTAACAGTGATAGTCTAGTGGTAAAAATTCAGCCCAACACTTCGGGGGTACTAGGTTGAAATTTAATAGAGGCACCTCATGTTTAAGAAAATATCTTTCATTTAAAATTAAATATTTCTTGTATTATCAGTGAAAGAAAACATCGCGAGAAAACTTATACATCTTAGAGTTCTCCATAAGGTTTTTTAAAACAATGTGAATGCTGACAACCCGCATTTGGCCAACAGACTTTAGACTTTATCCTCCTTGTTCTGAGCTAGTACGTATCTAACAGTGGACTGATAAAAGGGTTGTCTATGATAATAACCGTCTAAGTAAGGCAATATATTTATAATATATTTCGGCTTAGTTGCATAAATCGGTTTGTTGATAGAACTGTTCGTGAAATATTTCCTTCGCGGTAATATCGTCACGATGCTAATTTTTGTGAGTTTTAATTTAAAAGTAAATTTAATTTAATAATTTATATTCAAATCATACAAGTTGAAAAAGGCAGCCGCACACAAACTAAAAACAATCGCCTTATGCCTGAAAACTACTCGCCTCGACCCGGCGAGAACTATTTAAGTATAAATCTCTTCAAGTGACATCTTTAAAGATTTAAACGGAACTCATAAACTTAAATTGTCTTAAAATTGAAAACGCAAACGAGTTTCCGCTTTTCTGGTCTCGACAAATCTTACTTTCTACCGCTGTTTTTCGAAGTGAAATAAGTAGTTCTGAAGAGTATGAGTACATCGATAACTTCTAGAATTTCGATTATGAATATCATTAGTAGTTACTGTGATAGTTCATAATAAAAAACTCAAAAATAAATAAAAAACCATTTGTTTTAATTACGGTGTTCTCAATTAATAATTTTAATTGCCCTATTCTAATTGAGGCTACATTAGAACATTTTATTAAAAAATTGTGGTGTTGTGCCTGATTCATAGTACCAAGTTCTTCGGGAACTGCTTCAGGTAATCCTTGGAACTGTAGTTATATTTTATTTTAAGTAACAGTCATGTTCATTACTTTCTTTTAGTATAACATTCGATTAAAAGTCAAGCGTAAAAAAGAACAGATTTAACCCAAATCTGAGATGATATTTGTTATTTTTTAAATTTTAATTTTGCATTACAATACGGCGTTTTTATTTAGATTTCCTGAGAATTTTATTGACACTCGACGCGTTTATAATTTCAAAATGGCCGCCTTTACAAATTCCCAGTTTGATTGATGAGTCAAATAAGTGACCATTTACATTTATTTTAAATAAGCGAACACGTTGTGTGCATTTTTTAAAGATTAATCACTTCGAGTAGAGGATGTAGAGTCTTTAATATGTAAATTTGATTTAAGTCTCTTGTTTTAATCTCAAAGGAAATTTTCAATTTTGTCACGGTTAATTGTGTTAAGTTTTATAATGAATATTGATTGGATTGTTTTGGTTCTCGGCTCATGTGATTTATATATTTATAAATTCATAAAGATATTATCTGTACAATTAATATATTAAGTGTTCACACTTACCTAAATTTAAGTGTCAGTTAATGTCACGGTATTTTTTTAAAAATCAGTTATTAACGCTAACATATCGAATTATTTTGAAAAAATAAATCTGAATATTAAGCAATGGAATGGTATTAAATCTTTGCTGATTGGCGGCAAGAATAAGTTTAGGAGTAATGCTTCCGCCGCTGTATTGGTAAGTCTAAATGGTTTTTACTGACTCTTCCACAATTATTGGTAAGCAGGGTTGGAGTAGTTCGCGACGATGTAGGCGTGAGGAATGCGGTCCGATTCACGCCGCGCGCCAATTAGCGTTCGGAACGAATGCGACCGGTTAGGGGTATGTACTCATTTACCCGCATCGGCACTAACATTGCATACATACATATCTTCACGTTGTTCCTTTACGGAGTTGGCAGAGAGTAACGAGTGCCAAATTTCTCCAATCTAAATCTTCTGTTTAATCGGGGTAAAAGGGATAAATCTTGCGAGGTTGGCAGGAAGCAACGAGCGCCAAAAATTTTCAATTTCAACAAGAGCTGTCTTTTATCTAATCATTTGTGGTTCACGCGAATAACATCTATGTCTGCTAATGCCAAGCGATTAAACTTTTTCACTGAAGTAAAGCAGAGTAAGTTTAGCACTTTTGCGCCAAAAACAGATTCTATTCTCATAACAATTCTACAATTGATAATTAAAGATTATTGCATTTACTTTCTCTCTCTAATTAAAACCTCAAGTGTTTAGTTAATTACTTCATACATTGACTAAGATAAAGGCTAAGCAATGGAAACAAATCAATTGCGTATTCGCCGTGCAACAAAATAAAGGGTTTTGTGGCAAGTCATATTTAATTTCTTTATCATTGTCTGACACGTTCTGGAACATTTTACCATTATATCTTGGTTATCAAGGACTTAGAAGACTTAATTGATTCGATAATGTTAAACGAGGAGAGCCCCCTCTTTAACATTAACTCAAAAAGGATATTTTTACATCGCGATCAATCAATTCTGCACTTTAAAGGTTTCTCTTCTCTTACTTTGTAAGAAAAAGTATAACTTTACGCAAATCTTATGATTAAGTAAGATTGTTTTACTTAAGTTTTCCTCAACATCTTTGTGTCCAGTATATGGCAATGGCCTCGACACCTATTCCATGATGGGACGTAAACTAGACTGATGAAACGTCAGCATATATTACACTCCTCTGCCTACAGTTTCGGGGATTATAGGCGTGACGTTACGTACCCTTAACACTCAGTCTCTCCTCATATTTCGCTACATCTGTCAACGTGTTGGCATCACCACACCATAAATATACTCGTAGTTCCACTAGTGATGGTGTTTATACTAAATTATATCAATAAAATCATAAAAAAACAATAACATAACTTTTAATTTCAATTTTTCATTACTTCTAATGCATTTAAGCTATTTATTATATTATTATTATTAATATATTAATTTATCCATGTAAAATAACGTAACATGACGCCTGTAATCTCCAAAGAGGTAGGCAGAGAAGTGTACAACACCCCCACGTTTCACTAGTTACGTTTAAGTCCCATGGAAAAGGTGGTGAGTGCGTATTGACATACACCGGGCACAGATCCAGACTCCGAGTCACTACTAGAAATTCTAATTTAGAAAAATTCAATAGTACTCGACCCGGGATTTGAACTCAGGACGTCCCGTTCGGCAGTCGCGCTTGCAACCACTCGACCAACGAGGCAGTACATACACACACGCACGTATATATATATATATGTATATATGCATATATAATCTATTTATTTATATAATTCGTTGTGTATTATTTCTGAATAAAAAAGTGAAAAACAAAATCGTCGTTATTGCCCTTCTGTTAATTTTGTTTTTTTAGTATATTTTCTATCATTCTCCATATTTGGCACTATTATGCTGTATTTGTTGATTTCATATTGTCTTTACGTATAACAATATGTATCTATACTTTTTAAGCTATTCAATTTTTGCGCTGTTGACATACATTAAGTTTAAAGTTCTATATAGTATTTTATTTGCAAATAAATAATTATAAGGCATATGATTATTGATATATTAAGGCGTACATATACCGAATTTCTAATTTGCTTATTAAGAGAAAACGGTGCCACGAATTTCTTTTAAGTGAATATGCAATCAACATTGACGTTGTTCGGACTTTCAGTTTCGTCTTGGAGCCGTCTGCCTGTTGTTCATTATAACTTCACGTCCGGAACTGCACTTCAAAACATGTTTTCCAAACAAAATGTAACTCTATTCCTTATGTCCAAAAGTCTAAAATAAAAGAAGCGGTATACCGTACCGCAAAACGGCACCATAAAGTTGTTTTACATGACGTTAAGTACGCGCTTGTCAAATGTTTCGGGCTGTCCGAGTGCGTTCGTTACATGCGAGCACGACACGATCACGATTTATGTAATATCGCTTCTTTAAACACTTCCCCTTGAATACTTTTAGAATCTTACAAAATACATTTGGTAATAAGAGAAAATGAAAAAAAAAGTGATTTTAATGGCATTCACATATTTATTGTCCAAATCTTTTCATGCATCTTTAGTCCTCTGAAACATACTTTACGTCATTGTTACAATACTAAAATGATTTACGATGTCATCGTACTCGAAGTATTGGTTTAGTCAATAGTTATTTCGATTTTAGTATTAGTATCAAGTTTTTTTCACTATTTTTTTTAATGTAATTTGACAGTAGAAAGCTTACACTCCATAGTCAAGGGCTCATAGAAGGAATATTGCTAATGTGTATAGAGACATCACATGTATCCTAATGTTGGATCGACGTCCAGTATTTGAAATCTGACAATGTGCTGACGCTGCTAGAATGTATCGATTCTTCATAAACGTGTCGTAAGCAAATGTCGTGGTCGTGATAATTTTGTCACGCCTGGTCGTCACGTTTAATACATTTTATCAATACTGTTACGACATGTGATTTATTAAAAATTGTTACAACTCTTCAATGTAGCATTTAATTCGTTTTCATTGTAATATTGTACAGTCATTTTTAATCTTACAACATTGATTAAGTCATTCGTAAGTGAATGTTTTACATAAGTGCAGAGATAGAAACCTTTGAACCGAATTTGCCTGAACTGTTACTACCTCGTTAAGTCGCTAAGCTTTAAGTACATAAAATATGTCGTATTATACGCTGTTTTATCTGTACATAATAAAATGCTTAAAGACATTAAACGTTTTTACTGTCTCGTTGGTCGCAACAGCGATTGCTTATTATAGGTCCTTGGTTCGATTCCAGGTCAGGTACTATTGGATCTTTCTACCTTAGGTTTTATAGTAGAAACTATGTTGTAGTGGCTCGGAGTTTGGATCTGTGTCCAAGGTACAGCAATAGGCTTACTAGCGATTCTTAGGTGGAACGCAAACGTAATTGGTGATACGTTGGAGAATACTATTCTCTGCCTACCCTTATCTCGGGTCAGTTTTGTTTTTTCTAAGGATTTTTCTGTGCTTTGTATGAATACTTGCTTATGCTTTTGCCCTAATACCAACTTATATGACTGTGAGTGGAGTTAGTGTACATATATTAAACGAAACCTTTATATTTTGTTTTCTGAAACATTGTACACTATAATGTGTAAGTGTGTGTGTGAGTTTGCATGTGTGTGTGCACCTACGTGTGGTTGTATGTGTATTCATTTGTCTGTATCATCATCATCATCATCATTATCAGCCCATTTTCGTCCACTGCTGGACATAGGCCTCTCCAATAGCACGCCAC
>DWJK01004755.1:0-11701 GCA_018248815.1 Croniades pieria auraria
TTAAGGCCGTAGTCCTCCACGCTGGCCAAGTGCGGGTTGGCGGACTTCACACACCTTAGAAACATTTTTTTTTTTTACTAGTAGTTTTTTTACCAGCTGGTATACACTTGGCGATTAAACGCGCGTTTTATTGCCGCCCGTTTTTATAAATAACTACTATTTACGCAAAGCTGTTACAACAACACACAAGTAATTCATTACATTATATCTAGTTAAGGTACAGGAGCATTTCATTAAAAGGTAGTTGTATAGTGAGATGTCAAACGCGCGTTTCTATAGGCCAAATGTGTATTAACTGTTAGTAGGGCGGGCCGCCCTCGCGAGCGACAACTGTTCGCGGGCCACGTGCGCTTCCAGATATAGCTAGCCGCACAACGACGCCTTGTCTCCTCCAGCCATGTGCTCCTCGTTGCTGGCATGTGCTACACATCTGAACTTGCTCGCTTCTAAACTGGAAACACTAGCTGCGGGCCATGTTTTCACTACTCGGCCATGTTCTGTTACTTGTGCTTATATATTAGATAAAAATAAATAAGCTGTTTTAATTCTTCTTTAAAACTGACTCATTTATGATCTATTATTATTATTGTCTCGTCGCGCCAAGTGTTTTTTGTGGTAGGCAGCAAGCACCCAATGATAAATATCTGTACCCTTACAAACCCGACGTGCTTGTTTCGTAAAGAAAAGAAAATATTTTTTAATATCCATCGAACACACATTACTACATCCGTTTATCATCTCTTATCTTCTTTCTCCTCTCCAACCGATAATTCCGCGTTGTTTGTACTTTATAATTATTCTCTTTCATATTCCATTGTTTTATTGATCGGCTTTAATTTAGAAGCCATCAGATATATAATCTATTTATGCTATTATGAACTAGGGGCGTTTAATTTCAACGTGGGAACGATACCAGTGATATTCTAGAATGTTCTTTTCGTTGTCGAAGGCGGTGCCAGGTCTTAGGCTGATCTTATTGCCGGGCTATAAAACGCCCATGTGCTATTTTGTTCGCGATGCGGCTGACAATAAAAGTGTTAGTTTATTAGGGCGTTTGCATACAACGGCAGCTGGCGCGGTGGTCGCGCAGCTGCGCGGCCGCGAGCGATGTGAAAAGCATAGCGCCCAGATTCACATATAGATGCGGAGGGTAGAACCCAGCTTGATTCTACGCAGTAGTGTATTTATATTTAAAGTTCCGGGTTGTCTGAAATCCCCTAAAATTACCTTGTGATACTGGCTGCTATGTTTAGATTGGTCAGACATTGACTGATAAGAGAGTAAGATGCTTCCGAAACGTGCGTGCGTTGGTGAAGAGAGTCATGTATGTATGTAGGAGCATGACTGATCTGTAAAGACAGAAATATTTGGTACTCGGTGCTCTCTATCTACCTCGTGAGGAAACTGGAATATTGATATCATAATAATATAACACTACAGTACATCCTTGTGTAAGATTTTCAAGTGCACCTTTAATTTATAAAGCTGTAGAACCGGCTGTCATTGCCAGTTTAATAATTCAATCATGAACAATTTTAAACAAAATAATTGCTTGATAAAGGTGGGTTCCAAAAGGTGGAACATGATTCACAATCAAAATTGTTATATTTGCCCTTAAGCAATAATACTTTATTGAGCTGTTACCGCACTGGAAAATATGATGGTGAGATAAATTATATATATATAATGAACACTATCACAATTGATTCGTTCCACCTTAGTACTGTCGCTAGAGTTGAGTAATTTCACATTAGTGTATTGCTTAAATTAGAGCAATGATAGTTGGTCAAAATTCAACCTCCTATAGGGGTCCTAAGTTCAACTTTTACTAGGCACCTCTCTTATCACAACATCATGCGTTTGAAGATTAAATAGAAAGTAAAAGTGAAGAAATTGTCGTGAGGGATCCTGCGTATTTTGTTGTTATTCATAATGTTCATGTGAAATCTGCCAATCCGCATTTGACCAGCGTGGTAGACTAGGGATGTGACGTATTTAAGAGAAACCAATATGAATGTGGAATGGTAAAAGATGTGATAATGATTATGATGATGAGTTTCCATAGATAATTTTAAACAAATAGCAGTAAGACAATATTTACGATTACAAAACACTTAATACAAAATTTAATTGAATAGACAAATTTCATAAACGAGGCATCTAAAAATGACGACACAAAAAATGATCACTTTTGTAAAAAGAAAACTTAAAACTAGTCAATAAGAGACGCCATATTTTCCAATCGTTATAGTATTACACTCAAACAACCTATTCATATACGAGTTATTATTAACTATTACGAACAACAGTTGGTTCAATGCGCCTGCATATTAATAAAATACAAGGTTGGCAACACAACATCTCGTCTAAGAAACCAACAATAGTTCACAAGTTCTAAAACCCAAAACAGATGCTTTATTCAACATGGAAGGAATAAAAAAAGTGCAAATGAACCAATAGCGCCGTCAACTCGACAACAATGGAGCTGTATCGCATCATCTACAATTAGGGTCAAATATAATTGAAGCCAAAGGTTTCAAAGCGGCTCTTTCACCAACAAAAACTGCATAACATGCATAAAACCCTCATACGTCTAAAGTGAATCAAGATATCGTACCCCGTATTACGTCTACACCTGGCTTTCACCCCGATTCGGGGGTATTTCCAACCGCGGGTAATGGCACTCGAGAATATTAATAATGCTGTTCACAGCTCATTGGTTCCGCTCATTGTTTACGAGGAACAAATAGCTAACTCCAGTACTCGAATATCGCGATTTTGGTTCGCAAATTATTCCATATAAAAATTTTCTTATGAAAATTGTTAGCGATAACCATCGACCCTCGCGACCGGTTAATGCGTTTTGTAATAAAAGCTATAATTTTATATAAACTTAATTAAATTTTGTAATATGTAGTACAATTATATATATTGCAGAATTCTCTGTGTATTTAATTCTATTGGTTGATATGAAAAGTTTAAAGCACAGAAGAAACTGTACTCAACTTAGCGTCACTTTTATGCCCTTAATATTTTTATTTGCATGTATTATTACATGAGGCACAGTTCATTATTCAAAATTTTGTTCCAATAGTGCATCACACAAGACCATTCTATTACTTAGTCAAATCGAAAACGCAGCTTATATGAGACCTAACTTAAAAATTTGCTTGAAATCGTCCATACTTTAACTTGACAATGCAAACTTTCTGCAGAAAGAGAAGCAACTGTGACTTATAATTAAAATCGAACAATTGATACAAATGTTTTGCTTCAACAAGAACATTTCATACCACTATCGTTAATGTATTCGTTCCAGCACAGCCCCTTTATCTAAATCTCTTTACGTATCATAATCCAATGTCCATTCGTCGGGGACACCCAATGAGCAAAACGAATCCGTCTAATGGTCCTATAGTTCCTTTATCAGGCCCCGAGTTAAGTGCCTTCACAATAGAGCCTGCTCCCACGCCATGTCACAACACCCCATGCGATCACTACCAATGTAATCAGAGCCCCACTTTATATGCGATTACAATACCATGTTATAGCTTGGAGTATGCAGAATCGCAGTTTTTGTTAAGCTGGTTACAATATCGCGGGGTGACGTCACAGCCCGCTTGCAGTGATTCCAATCCGCTTGATCCCCAGCATTCATTATAGTAACTATTGTGGGAAAATCGACACAGTTTTTATAATAAATCTGTGGGAGTTTCGTTTTGACGTCGCAACAGCGGCTCTTTGTGCCGTCGGTCGGTCGAACACATCGTGTGTTTATGTAAACAGTTGCGAGTGCTGTTTCAATTGGTAAATAATATTGTTTTAATGCTAAGTCACCATTGTTTGCAACTATTGTTAACAGACACACAATACGTGGGTATATTGAATTTACTATTTTTAAATACACGATTAAATAATGTAATGACATAGGCGATGTTATCAATAATATTAATTAAAAATATTATTATATTTATTATTATTATATGCAAGATTCCTTATTGTATTTCGGCTTAGAGAGTGCGCTTGACAAAATACTGAGACACAAGTAATACAACTGACGATAAAACTTTACTCCTACTTAATATAAGCATTTACGACTATAAACCATCAAATCACTATAAGATTACTTGCTTTAGAACCAGGCTATAAATATACATAACATGCAAAAAGATATTGTCATGGGACATTACCCCGTAGCAACAAAATATCTAATGTAATATCTTTACCAATCCACCCTCGCCCCGGGAAGATATTTGAATGCCGTCGCGTGTCCGACACGCGGCACCCCCTCCCCGCGCGCCGCCCCGCCCCGCGCCTTTATTACGTCGATTGCTAGGTATTTGTTCATTGCACGCGCACGTGAGCGGACGTGTGCATTATTAAATGCCTTTTACGATTATTGCGAATTAAGCCCCCCGCTGTATAGAACCATGTTATTAATCTTCGCTCAGTGTAATGAAGTGGTTATAGCTGAAACCATTGATCATTCAAATGAGCAATGTGATTTTTATCCAGGGTTAATGGAAGTTTAGGGTTTCTTGTCGTAATGTGCAAAATATAGCATAATTTAAATTATATAATTAATGAAGTAATTAAACCGTATTGTTGCATTGAGTAATATTAGGAAAACCTTTTACAAATCATTATTACTTCGAATACAGATAACTGATACACTATTTTCGAAATATTTGGTTGTCTCTCTGCTTATTATGTCAAATCTTTTGTCAGATGCAAATGAAACCTTTTATATTTTGAAACCTATGGACTGGATTGATTTCTAGGATATAGGTAATTAGTTCTGTTACATAAGTAAGAAGATGCGGAGAGTATCAATATTTCTCAACCACGGAATTACTAAATGAGTTTGATTGGATCTTTTTGCTTTTTTGAAAATACGTACCGTATTAACATTTCAAAATGCAATATAATTTCCCTTACATATTGTGTCTAAGATATTTTCCGTTACTGATTTTAGCTAGTAAGACTGTTTTAAAATAAAAATGGATGTGCCAAGCCGAAGACAGGGCACGATGACGCACAGTGGGGGAGGCCTATGTCCAGCAGTGGACTGAAATAGGCCGATGATGATGATGAAAACTGTTTTCTTCTTATCATTATGCAAAATACAAAAGTTTAATAAAACCTGTGCATCACAAAACTTTGTCTAATTTGTTTAGCTTGGCGATAAGGATCAGTTCCTATTCTTACCGGATGCTATATTTTGCCTTCCCAGCAACTTTCTCCTATATCAGAAACGCGAAGTATCTATTTAGTCTTTAGCGAACAATTCTTTTCGAAAGTAACATCAAGCCTGTTATTCTCGAATAAGTAGGAAGAGAAATGTAGTACACTTACGTGTTTTACTAGTTATTTTGTACCGGGCACAAATCCAGTCTCGGAGATACCAAAATCCAATAGCACCGGATCCGGGAATGGAACCCAGGATCTCTAGATGAGTAATCGCGCCAGCAACCATTCGACCAACGAAACAGTCAAATCAATTCAAAATGTAATATCGCTTTTCGAAAAACCGATATTGTAACCGTTCCGATATTGTATATTATATCTTGGGATCAATAATATCTTGCTACTGTAATTAATGAACATAATTATCAAATGTGCATTTTAGTCATCTTCGTCAATCATCAACGTTTTAATGATTTCACCTAAGCACCCTAAATTACCATACATTAATGACTCTCCATTTCTAAATTCCACCTACTTAAATGCAAATCCACTAAAACATACCCTATAATATATTCAGAGATATAACTGCTATCGCCACTTATAATTACCAAATGATAACTACACCTGAGGCGTCTCTCACGAACCCATTAAGTGGAGACGATAAGCGTGTAGAGATGCGTGGTACATCGTGTCGTGTCCGAATCCTGATCGGTAGAGTTGATAAGCTTTAATGCGTGGAACGTCGTGTCGTTTCCGAATGGTGGTCGTGACGTGATCGCATTGTGATCGAGTCGGACGCCGCACCGCATTGCGCGTGCGCACGCTGATAATGACTGCCGCGACCTGTGACCCCGCTTCCCACGCCCGCTCACACGAGAACTCGACCATTCTCATCGGATTCTCCAGCCCTTTGTGCCCGCTGAGACCGCACGCCCGTTGCCTCCATGCATAACGACATGGACTTTCCCACCGTGAAACAATCACGTCGCGAACGATTCGAATCAATTTTTAGTCTATTTTAAACTCGCTTAAGACCTTTGTGATAAACTTTCGTTTAATTTTTATTCCTTGTGAATTTCAATACATCGTTGATGATATAATAAAATATTTTTTGACAAAATAACAATTATAAAATTCGCTTAAATTTTATCGGTGAGGCGTAAGCTTATGTGTTTCTTCTTTACTTTCGCAGTTACTAATTAAATAGTTATTACGAAAGAAATGGATATATTTTCTATATTCTTTTACATTTGCCATAGCTTTCAATGTCAAAACAAACTGTACGTTAAGCCTATTTTAAAACCGTATCTTAAAAAGTGTACAACGTGTTAGATATGGAAATGTAGATATATTTGGAAATGGACGCTCTTTGTCTACCCGATAAGAGACCCGGCACGATGACTTAATAATAATAATAAAAGCCACTACAAGCCATTATATGTATACTACAATATAGTAGAATTTACATGAAAACAAGCACCCTTTATATATATTGTTCTATGTCGATCATTCTTATTGTTCTAGTGTGTGCTACGCATTGGATCCAAACAAAATTCGATACAGGACACACGCCCGCCACGTGGCTGGAAAGCGCGTAATGAGCCCGCACCTGCAGGTCACGTATTAAGGGATTTGTCGCGCCCTCCCGTGGGAGCGAGGGATCGCAATATCCGTACTGTTTGCTATGTCAATAAGTACACGCGGAGGAGTAATAACGGCGAACCAATATCGCCGGCGGTCGTTTATAGCCTACAGTCCGAACATTATTTATTTCATTTGGACGAAGTCTTAATCGATTTCGTATATATGTGTCGTCTTGATGTTTCGTTTCCCCAGGGCACATGGTTATGGCTCCTTTATATGGAACTTCTTTATAACTTTCCGCGTTATATTCTGTGACATGTAGAAGACCATAGAGTAGTTTTCTGATTGTTTATTATCTGGGACTAATACATGCCAAGGGCCATTGCATGTAATTTAACTGCTATATCTCATAAGATCTCACTTGATATAATCTTAAAGTATAATCATGCGCTCACGACTGCGTAAATATCTTCACATATGAAGACTGAAAAATTAGTATTTTATTTGTTCACTTATAGTTTTGTCTCCTTTTATAAATTCAATATTTACTTACTGTCATATCCAGGCTGATATAGTTAATCAGTAACGCTAAACATGTGAAGACACTGTAACACGCCAACATACGGCGGTTTGTCGCTAAGTATATTACAGTACATTAACAAATGAATCGAGTAATATTAGTGTAGCTAGTGTTGATCAATCAGGGGGTATCACGCGATGGGAGCGGCACGCGCCCGGCACTCCCACGACACGCGCGGGGTTGAAACCGCCCCGTATCTAATGCAACGGCCTTAATGAAAGTACTCTAAGCTCCAATAACACCACAATACAACAGAGATGTCAAGAGATATGAGCTGCTGAAACTTCTAAACTATGTGTGACTGAATCATTGTTATTAGTAATGGAACAACGTGGTAGAAAGTACTTTCAAAGCTTCTGATAATTGTTCTTTTGACTATATACGTGTGAATTTATTTACGTATGTTTTCGTATGTTTCACTGCAATCGGCGGGAGCTCATGGAGAAGGACCTAATATAGGTCCGAAACTAGTCAGGCCATTCCGAAAAACATGAGAATTAAGGCTTTTGTATATTTAAGAATTAAACTTATTTATATTTATGTATAGCCTTGGCCAAAACTACATAGTTGGGACCTAACAATTTACTGAGTTATTCACACAAGTTTGGAGCGAAATATTAAACTGGTTTTGTTGAATGTATTCCTATATTATCTGAAAAAGTAAAATAGATACTGTAACAATCCTTTGACATGCTTCGTATAAGCTTCATGCACTGAACTAAGGATATGGGATTCCACTCGTCTGTTAGAGCGTTTTTGAAAATAAAAGTAACTATTCTATCTGAGAACCCGAGAACGTCTCATGTTCCAGCGAAAGCTTTTTACTACTGACATGAACGATTACGAAAGAAAATATATTACTTGCGCTCTGTAACATTACGTGGAATAGTCTGATGATTATCACGTTCACAATCATCATCATAATCATTGGTCGTTTTAAAAAACATTCCAGAAAAATTCAAATGCTGATGTAATCAATTAGTGCATTATAATTTATCACGCTGTTTGTTTAAAAACTATTCTTTGTGTTAGCCAATATTTTGCAAATAAAAATATTCGAATATTAAATATGTCGTTGAAAAATTTTACACTCGAAAATTGTTGTAAGGTCTATCATAAATAGCATTTACGACACCTGCAATAACTGAATTGTGTATCACGGGCAGGAGATGGATTTTTTCGACCCAACATCCCACGAAGCCCTAAAAGCACCTTACACTATCCTTTATTAAATCCCTCGGTGTCGCTGGAGTTTTTGCTACATTTTTTATCTTCCATCTTCGACCGCCGAACAAAGGACTATACCTGTCTTAATAAAACAAACACCTTAGCAAATTACTGTGTAATATTCTTCTAATGCAATGCTAGAGGTAGTCGAAGGTCCGCTACGTGAGGAGACAATGGTTTCACCCGTGTAAATATATTGTCTCTGAGAATCAATCTAATGTCTGGTATCACCGTGAAGACACGTCCTCACCGGACTTAATAAATATTATATAACAGGATATTAACAACGAAGTATTATGCTACACGAGAGATAATGATAAAGATGATGATGATTATAATGGCAAAATAACGCAAAATCATACCCGAAGCTGCAAAATTTTACTATAAAAAACTAATTTTAAAAAGGTATGTTCACTTGTAGAAAGACCTTGATAATCTTAATAAAACATGTCGGCAACTGGAAATGATAAGATCTAGACCCGAAGTAACATCAGAAGCGTATCCAAAATCTTCTAAAAGTTGGCTACTACGGAATATCTTCAATTATTATCATTCATCAAATCACGTCCGAAGTCATTTGATGGAGGGCCGCGTAACGAAATTAAGCAATTCACTACCTGAGTACCTTGCTCCCTGGCCAAGGTGACTTTTTGCTGATTCTTTTTATGCCCACTTTTGTTATTGCTGTTCGGACCTCTTTGTGTAGCCGGCAACTTTTTACGCCGCTGACTACTGAGGATTAAACTAAAATGTATTTATATGTCACGGCAGGTCTGTAACGATAGAGATATTTGGTACTTAGTGTACTCTGCCTACTCCGTAAGGAACCTGGTGTGAATGTGAATGTTTGTATATTTTGCTATTAAATGTTTCGTGAGTATTTATGCACATGATTAAAAATGTAACGGATTAACTCACGTGCGTTTTTCGGGATTGCCTGACTAGTTTCGGACCTGTACGAGGTCCTTCCTCATCAGCACCCGTCGCTTGCAGCGAGGTCGCGACGAAGACTGATAATTGTGTATGCATACGAAACATACATTTTTGTAGCATATCGTACAGTCAATAAAACGTCGATGAATGAAAACTCGATAACTGGACAATATCCATGTTGTATCTGTCGCTGAGAATATCGTTAAACATCGTTTACTAACAGTTATAGTAAATTGGCTGATCTCATCAAGATATTTTTTACAATATATACGTGAGAGCATTTTAAGTCTGTGTAACATTTAAGCAAAATAATATTATTCTTATAAAACAATCACAATTCTTTAAATCATTATACCGTGACGCCACAACCCTTGCGTGGCACGCAGAGAGTACCGAACGCCAAATATCTCTACTTTTACCGACCTGACGTTATGCTATAATCATTTATATATATACGCACTCTACGTTTTTTTTATGTTTGTATGTTTGTATCGCATAAATATAGCCCGGCCACAGTGAATGTCCAGAGAACAAAATGATTTATTTGATTATGTCCTCACATAAGTTTCTCCTTTAATAACCTTCGGTTTCTAGCCGCTTGGAAGCTCGTCAACTGTCTAAATGTCTGAGTCTCTCCGTAACCGTGGAATATTTCATTCAGTACAGTGGTAGTTAAATCTGGATTGAATTTTAAATCACACGTATTAGATTGCCAGGTATGCATTTAAATGATATGAAATTAATCACACAAATAATATTATTGTTCTATATTTTTTTCTAATTTATTTTACTATGTTACTCTATTTCGTTAAGTCGATCTCTTTTTTATTTAATTCTATTCTACAAGTGAAATTATTTTATTTAAACAATTTATTTCTTTATTTTAATTAAATAACGCACCTACGTCTTCCTAGTCGGAGAGCTTTTATATTAAAAATTTCATTAAACAATCAAATGTCGACACAACGAATTTACAAATCGTTTCCCACAACAAAAAACATTCCAATTTAGTGAATCTGTTAATCATATTGGCGTCGAAGCCTCCGCGGCGCAGCCTCCGAGACCTGTCGGGGCGAGTCAAGTGGATGCCGTCACGTACGTCTATTGTTTCCCTGCGCCCCCGCGCCCCGCCGCCCTCACCAGCACCCCCGTGACAACCTGATTGTTCGGACACGTAGCTATGCGTATGTGAAATAGAAGCCTGAGTATATTCTAAGTCTCCCTTCACAGTCATATGACAAAAACGCGTGTAACGGCAGATTACATGTTGAAAAATCAGCAAGCAAACTGATAAGCTATTTGCGTTATCTTACACCCAGCGTACGAATCGGGTTCAATTCAAATTTTTTCCTTTATTTATAAACTTGTTACGAGTGCTTTTAACATTTTCGTCATCATCATCAGCAATCCCGAGTTGGGTGCTATTGGATTTTTCTAATTTAGAATTTTTAATAGTGACTCGGAGTCTGGACTTGTGCCCGGTGTATGGCAATAGGCTCACCACCATGGGACGTAAACGTTACTGGTTAAACGTGGGGGCGAACTACACCCCTCTGCCTGCCCCTTCGGAGATTACAGGCATGATGTTACAATTATCATCAGTAATAACAACCCTTTTATTGGTCTACAGTAGGACACGGGTCTCCTCTCATTGTCAGTGAGAAAGTTTAAGGTCATATCCTGATAAATACTGATTAGCAGGTTAGCCAGCAGCCTGACCGGTTGAACACGTTATCTCGACATAATTATTTCAGCAAAGAAAAAGCTCTCACTCGATACTAGCTTAACCATTAATGAGCCTACGTCAGACTGGAACGTACATTGATAAATTGCTGTATTACTCAACGTATACAACTGCTAGTGATATTTGGCAGTCTTTAAATGGCAAAGTCGTGTATCCGCAATCAATACACTTATGTCAACGAGTGAAATTAGAATAAAGACCTCTTATTCCAAATAAACGTCAGATTTATTTAAATTAAAAATAAATTATGGTGGACATTAAACGGTTTGGAAAAACTGGCAACTTAAAATAATGAAGACGACACAAAAATACAATTTGTAATGAAAAATAATCATAAAATAAATAATAATAATAATCGACCCATTTGTTATTCCACTGTTGGAATATGGGTCTCTTCTTATATTGAGAGGGTTAAGGCCATAGTCTGCCACGCTGGCCAAGTGCGG
>DWJK01004756.1:0-11701 GCA_018248815.1 Croniades pieria auraria
TTTTAGCTTAAAAAAATCAAAAATTATACATTAGGCAATTAGCATAGGTAATGTGCTACGTTTAGGGTACTTTAATTGTTAGAAATTTGCTACGAGAAGAACGAAGGTTAAAATTACGTTTTAATCATAAGAACGGTAACGGTTGACGGTAGTACGATAACCGTTCAGTAAAAAGTAATTACTTTTTTATTAATGTAAACAGGAACGTGGTTACAATGAAACAAATTATTAGAGTTTTTCATATATATTTTGTAACAGAAAAAATATAGCATAGAATATGATTATACGATAGTTCAGAATACGATTAAAGCTAAAAGCGAGAAAATGTACCTATATCCACTTACAAGCTACAACGTTCATATTAAAGTAAACAAATTAAACGCGATATACCTACAAATATTTAATACCGTACATAACTTTCTTGTCAACAGTACTTTTACTATAAATAGCGATTTCACACCTAACAAGTGGGCAAAGTTTTGTTATAACACCTAATTATAAAACATTGTTTATAAAATTGACTTATAAAAAAGAATGCATACAAAAGCTAAACATTAACATTTAATTTATTGCTTTATATGATAGGTCTTATTTTTAATTAAGATTTTTTCATAAAAAGTTTAGGCACTTCAATATATTCACAGAAGCTTGAACATAGTTGATTAAATATGTCTCAAGTAAGCACATAAAATATGTAGAGAATACATAAAAAGTAAATACCTATAAGGCACATAAAAGCGCGATAAGAGAATTCGCAAAGGTAGTTTTACATAACATCAAAATTTTGATTTATCGTAGTTAAATCGCTTATTAATCTACAATAGCTTCATCGGCAAGTGGCTGATGGTGTAAACTAATATTAAATATTATTATTTCCTTAATTAGTAAGCGTGATAAACCTTATATTATTGTCAATCGGAGTAACAGCGCTCAGCAGACATTTCGTTCTATAATTATATTTAGCCATTTCAACAATCAATATGTATCAAGGCAATTATTATGACACATCTATTGTCGTTATTCCTTAATACGTAAAATTTCTTTTATCTAGCCGTTTTTATTACTTAACTCTATTATTGTAGTATGAGACCTTACAGGTCAAACTCACTTGAAAATACTCTTAATAAAGGAAGCTCTTGATTACAAAAAATTGAATTTACTTCTGTTATAAATTTATTTTACACAGGGTAAAAGTGCATGTTATCATTAAAAACTATATTTTTGACTGAAAGTCTAGCATAACCACTGAAAATAACTAGTAATATAGCTTAACATACATTGAACGTATTTTTACAGTTAACATATCCAATAACGGCTTCATGATTATTTCTTACAATTATTTAAGCAACAAGCTTCATTGCAGTGAACAGCCGTTTAAAAACAAACATTTAAAAAGACCGTAATTAAGGCATTGTGATAATTATCATCTACCTTTTTACCCGTTCTACTATCGGACACGGATCTCCTGTCAGAATGAGAAGGGTTACTTTGGATCATAGCCCGTATTATACTACATTACTATATAATTTATGTTAAAAGATCATGGATTTATGATTTATTTAGGCTGCAGGCAAATGCTGGATGCGACATGCCAAGGGCAGGGCGCAATGGCGCTCATTTGGGGAGGCCTATGTCCAGCAGTGAAATGAAATTGGCTGATAATGATGATTGTTCAATAATTAAAATTACTGGTACAGGACAAAATAAATTGCAGAGCCATAATATACCTCGCTTAATGGGAAGATGTGTACTTACAACTGATAAACAAAGTATATTTTCCGGTCTATCGTTTATAATTTATCGAATTATTAACAGTCAATAAAATCACAATAGCCAGTTTCAGATAGTACATTTACTTCGTATGTTTAAGATAGTATATCCCTGTTAACAAAATTATTACTAAATTCTTAGCATTATAATAACAATTAAAGGCGGCATGGGCGTTTCTAGAATTAAGGACTTCTTCCCTTTCAATAAAGTTTGGCTTTTCCTGTTTCATAACCTGACTATTCATAATATAAGAACAAAATGGGAAAAAATACAAATATTAAACTAGACTTTCAAAAAATACATTTAAAAGGTTGAGGTCGGTTTGGCTTTTATTAATCATAAAAAAAATCCTAGGCACGCCCATGTCTTAAATTAATATAAAGGCACTTGAAGTATAATAATAGACAAGTAGCCTGTATATGACTACCAAATCATTCAGTTTGCATTTAGGCAGAAAGCACATAAGCTTAGAGATTGCTACAAAAAAAGCACAATTGAAAGATATGAATGATCAACCCTTAATACGCAGTTTAGTCCAGGAGCCAACATGATGAACCGACCTAAATACATCATAGGAATGCCTGTTAGCATCCTGGACCAACATCTTATAAAAAACATATACACAGAGAGATTTTTTACACAATACTGCCAAATTTTTATAAAAATAAATTACACTTTTAATAAACGTCATTTTACAATAATTATAGTGGATATTAAAGAAATGGATAGCAAATATTACTTTCAAATTGCTTACACTTTTGCTAATTTCAATAATCCAAATTAATGACCAAAAATTATTATTAATAGAAGAAACTGATGTATACATACTTATAAAATTGATAAATAGTTGTGTGTCTAGTACAAATAATTATCTACTCATTTATAATTAAACACCTTCGGATGTAATTTACTTTGTTGTTAATACATTTTATGTTGAGATAATGTTATAATGAAATCAATGGCACTTTGGAAATTCTTTCCAATTTTATTTTCCATTACTTTTATATATGTTTATATAAAAGAAAATTGTCACTGAGCTGGGACATACTAAATTGTAATATGTAAAACACACTTGTTCCGCTATATGTTATTATAGCAATAATATATGATATATAATTATTTTCATAAATACAAATTGCAACTTACATGGGCAGTATTGAGTAGATACTAAATATAGATTTATAAACATATATAATAAATATTGTTTTATAGGACATGTATATATAAGCATGTTGTAAGTCTAATCAGTCTTACATTTAGGCACCTCAAATTCACAACAATATTTTAAGCATACTGTATTTTGTGGCATTATCCATGTAAAGCTACTATTTCTTGCCAATAAAATATGTTTTACACATCCAAAAACTTACATTTATAATAACTTTAAATATTCCCTTTTTTTTTTCAAGTTGTGTTCAGTCATGTTTCCATTTATAACAAGTTAATAATTTAAGCAGAAATATAAACAATCATTGTTATAGATATAAACTTGTCTGAGGTATGTTGAGTGCCACTTAACATTTTATCACCATAAATTTAAAAATCCTTTATCATACTTTTTGAACTTGATCAACAAACCAAATGTAAATGACAGTAAGGGCTTTCCTTTTGTTCAATTCAGTTATCATTTTGGCAGTAGAAACTACATTAATATAGTATTTTTACAACACAAAATATTTAATGAAACTTATTGAATACCCTCTATTTTTACCAACAGTACATATTGTGCACAAATACTGCTCCACAATAGCACAAACACGTTTGCACCACATGTTACATTGTTGAACAGTCACAGTTACACTTTTAAATAAGAATCATTCTTGTTACGTAATATAAAGTCCCTCATCTCAGATCTTATTGCTTGTACAATGTCTGTGATCAATTAATTCATACACAAAGGTTGCGAGTTCAAGGAGAAAAACAAACTAACAATCTGGCAACTTTGCTCATGTGTCAGACAGATGTAATATGAAATTAATGTCTTATTTTATATTATTTTTCTATAATCTTAGTAATCTTATGTGTAATGTGTCACAACTCAGTAAATAGCTAAACATTTTTAAAACTTGTTACTAATTCTTCTCTTTTAATGAATAAAGTACTATACAAAATAATGATGAAATGGTGCCGTACTTTAATCACCTTAAAAATTGGAACTCAACATTACCCTTTACACTTCCTATTATAAATACTGGTTGGCATTGTACATTTAAATAGTTTTAGGCACGTATTGGTATAAACATTGAACAACAAAATATTTTCAGGCATACAGTCAACATCTTTACCATACTATTTAGCATATAAACTCTATAATAGATATTTCAAGTATAAAGAACAATTTCAAAGATAACAACAATGCATATAAAATTGGGTCACCATTATATAAATCACGTGAAGTATAAGCACTCAATAAGAATCATGTGCAATGATTGAGGCACATAAATATAATACATTTTCTTATCTAGAGATGGCATGTAGTTCAATGCTAAATGTAGTTCTCTTTGAATTGATTGCTTTCGTCACAACTCATTATGAACAATGATATGTAATGTTTAAGCAGACTAAAGCAGCAACTCTTATTTGCACAATATAGGTTTTTGTGAAGATTGTCACTCTATATCTGAATTTATTCAGTACAGACAGTACTGATTATAGTGCTATTCATGTTGAGAATTCTCAACAAGTTATTCGGATGTTTCTATACAAAAACATGTAAAAACAGACAACAAATAAACTAATAGTAACAGCACTAGTAAGATTCCTGTTCTAAGTATGACATCCTACAATAGAAAGTAATGAAATTATGGTACATAAACTAAACCACTATTCGACACCTACAAAGGAAACATGAAAAGCAAATGTAAAAAATAAATTATCCGTACATGGTTCAATAATTATTTTTAATAGAATGAGTACTTGTTCCCTTCTAAATTGTCTTATGGACAAGAAGAAGTGGAAGATATAGTTGATTTATACAGTTATCTTCAGTTCATAGCAAATGTTATTTTACTTTCATTCACTTTCATCTTTGCCCATAATACTATTGATACCTATGGTTTAAAGTTGGATGTTACCAACATTTTAATACAAATCATCACCACATTGCATTTTTATCCAATGTTATATTAACATTTCTCTTTGCATATACTACCTACAAAGATCTTAAGTTTTGTATATACAAAACCATATGGTTTCAAATATCATGTTTGTTAACCAGGACGTTTTTAAATAATAGGTGTAAAAATGATAAATTATGAGAAAAAAAACTAAAAAGTACATGTCAAAACAACTAAAAGAGTATTCGTTTTTTTTTCTAAAATTTAATGGTTTCAACTTCTTCACTTCAAGAAAAGCTTAATTCCTTTGATAGTAAAATTACCAGTAGATTTTGAATAGAAATTCACTTACCATTGGCCCATTAATCATTTGATGATTATTAGAAAACTACCTTAGAAAGAAACAAGTAACATCATAGACTCCCCACTAAAAATTTTTATATAAGAAATTCAAAATAAGAGAGGCTCTACTGGATAAATAGTAATTTACATAGATATACGAAAGATCCCAATAATTAAGAACTAAGTAATTGTTTCAATTGAAATCAGATAATTTAAATTATCAACTATCTTAGTTTCTATAAAAACATGAAAACAGTAAATAGAAATGTAAAAAAGAAATATGCCTATTTAAAAATGCACTATTTTGATGGTGGGTCTATTGAAACCTAGTAATAATGAAGATCACTGGAATGTGGCTAATTTAATAGTAAACAAGTATAAATAAAACAAAATGCTCACAAAATATCTACCATTTCCATAACAACATCTCATTGGCATATTTTTATAGAAGTGTTTTTAATAACCCAGAATCCAATTGAATAAGGGGGCAGAGAAATGTGGTTACCATATCTATGATGTAAAGGTTGCAGATCAGGTAGAGATGATTCATAGTACAAAGGCCAGCCATTGAGCCACAGAGTCTTACTGTGTCTGTTATTTGATGGTGCACTGAGTAGATATTCATCAATATTGAGATTGGCACCATGTATTGCAGTGCCATTAAGCAGAAATCTGGCTTTTTCTGACTCCAAGTTGATAGCAAACAGTGTTATAGCTGTGGTATCATTTGTGTAATGTCTGTTGGCACAATGAGCATACATTTTTTGGAAACTTGAACATTTGCATTCAACACTCAAGACTTTATTCCCAACCAGCTTCTTAAATAAAACACTTATCCACCAGTCAGGCAATGGTTCCATGTGGTCATCAAACAGAGTGTTATTCCCACTGAAAATGTTTTGTCTTATAACTGTTGTAATATTATGTTTTGCGGCCACTCCTAACTTGTGAAGCCACAGTGGTGAGCTTGCATATGATTTAGATAAAGCAGGTGAGCCATCCACATTGGAACTGCCACTTTCTGCCAACCACATTGAGATATAGTTATGTTGAGCTGTAAGATTTTTCATAGTTTCAATCTCTTTCTCTAGAGAATTAAATGTTTCTGGAGACCACAGGTCCTCCAGCTTTGCAGTTCTGCTCTTGAGGTAATATTGGTGCCAAGACCTTATATTAAAAACTTTTGATCCATTGGCTAAAAATTCAACCATAAACTCTAGATAATGGGGACATTTTGTTTCGGGGTGAGTTTTTTCTCGGCCAGCTAAAGGGGACTTTTTATAACCATAATGATTGAAAAGGTGCTGAAGCTTCTGCAAATCATGTGACAGCATTTGCGGAGTAATAGTTATGTTCACATCATGATGAAAGGGATTAGGTTCATTATCTAAATGCCAGTCTACTTCATACCCCCTGTGTCTGGAGTACTCGAGCAGTTCCGTAGCATTTTCACTGCCCCATTTATTGCCATCGCAAAATAAAAGGTTGATGTTGAACAGTAGCTTCATGCCGACATCTTTGCACAATTTAATAACTTCCATCCATTTATCATCGGGCATAACAAAATGTGGCAGTTTATGTTTGCACAGTTTCTTTATAGCAGAGCAAGCAGATTTTGTACTGTTACTCACTGGACAGTGCTTACATGACACTGAAGGAATGTCTTCGAAGCTGTATATCAGGCGTTCCGACATCGTCTCCCCCAGGCGCAGTCTCGCCGGACCCAAGAGGGCGATTAGTTCTTGAACTCTTGGACTCGCAAAGTCAACACTGTCATGATTTTCGAATGAATCAATACCAATGCCGAGAAAATCATCTGGTATAACAGCGAGAGCTTTTTGATTTTCAACGATGTTCACATAACAACGTTCACCTATATTGTACTTTACAAATATAGCCAGCAAAGCGATGTTGCAACAAAGTGCTATAAAACATACGGCTACTAAACGTCTGTTCGACAACATTTTTATACGTTACAACAGCCACCCGAAAACCTAACTATATCACTAAACAACTACCACTTCTGCACCACTGTCTGAATTAGACAAGCGGTTACAATAAACTCAGATGAGTAAAACTGACTGGGAGCTCTACTTTCTCTGGTTTTAGTTATGCCCCGTACAAAAACCATCGAATTATTCAATTGCCATGCGTATTCGATCGCGTTCCGACAATTTCCGTTATTATTCTTCGATTGTTATGCTTGCAAATTATGCCGGTGGTATGTTTTGGAAACTACATTTTAATATGAAAGTATTATAATCGTAAACCAGTAAATTACTGTGGATCGTGATCAAATAACGTTTTTATTGCCTACTACCTGTGCCCTGCGGTCTCAACCGCGTTAATTAGAGAACAATATATGTATAAACAATTTTAAGAACATCACGCTATGATCACCAAGAGTGATTATAGTAAAAAACAGCTGTCCCCACAACTTCGTAAGCGTAGATTTCGTAAGTTTTGTAAAACAAAATGACATAACTTCCTTATTTGTTAACCGATTTAAATAAAAAAAAAAACACTAAATGTTAAGTGAAGCCCATCACCATATAATCCTGAAAACTACATTCAAATCGGATAAACAGTTTCTGAGATTAGCGTGCACAAACATACAGGCATACAGGCATATAGACATATAGACATACAGACAAACAAAGACAATGAAAAAACATTGTTCTGGGTTCTCTTGCATATATATAGGCACCCCATTATGAATTTTTAAATATATTTGCGGAGTATAGGCAGCCATCAGTTAGTTTCACTATATGTATTCTCTTCTATTATGATTTGATTGAAATGAAAACATTTGATTGACGACAACAGTCCTACTTTTAAATAAAGTCAGTACACGCGTGTCATTTCAAAGAGTTGCTTAACATTTTTTGTTTAGTTTTAACTTTATGTATTATTGTGGTGCTATTGGTGACTGATTGGGTTCCCAATGAATAGACGTGTAATTCGCTGCTCCGCTAGGGAGATTATTCATAAAGTGTACCTGAGATGTTTGGCGGAACTCGAAACCAAAATAACAGCCGAAATGACAGGAACAATGTTTTTTTATCTAAGTAATCAAATGTAATGTTTATTTTCTAACTTTCGATTAAGTAGAAAACTCATAGAATAATTATTTATTTATCTTGAAATGCACATCCACGAATTTGAAGGTTTGATTATAAAATGCAATGGCAAAACAGCGCGTTCGCATGATTTTGATACTTTTTGTTAATACTTATTGCATATACCTCAAAATAAAATTATATTCTTTTAGGTAAATCTGTCAGAAGTATAAAGCGAATTGCAATAGAAGGACAAAAAAACAGACGTATTTTCTCCATTCCAGAAAAACAAATCAAATATTTCAGAGCATCTCTGTTGATGATTGGAAAAATTCGTGTCAAGATGTCATGAAAATAGAAAGAGATTATTACCAAAGGGGACGAACTCTGTATAATGAAATTGACAGAATAGTCATAAACTTCAAGATAACCGTAGCAGCAGTGACGCATCTGAAGATAGCTTGCAGATACCTGGAGAAGGCTCAGACCAAGATATTAAAGAATATGGCGTGGATTTTTAGTTGAAACAATTTTTTAATTTGACTAAAAATAGATATATACTGGTACTTTGTTTTTAATAAAAGAAACATAAGAATCAATAAATTTATTGTCATCATAATATTAACCAATAATAATAATTGTACATTTAAAATAAATACTGTCGATATTAATAACAATGTGTAGTGTTTTGTTACCCTTTGCGCCTTAATTACTGAACAAATACATTGGAAGGACTTTTTGATTTTGCATGACATTACTCAGGTTCACGCGAACTAATTCGCGGGAAGAAACATATAATAATCAGAAGTCTATAGAGATTATCTGCGATAAATAATGATGGCACTTCATAAAACCAGTCAATGTGCACGTTAATTCAAAGTCAAAAAATAAGCAAAGTATCAAAACCGTTCTTGTCCTACTATATAGAGTTACAATATGCACGATAGTGGCGCCACCATTATTTTCACGACTTTCTTCCCAAGCTGTACATATATAAGATATTTACAATTTTTCATTACTACCAACAAGTAATATAAATATTAGTAATACAGAGATTATGGTCACAATATCAGAAGGTATCGCGAAGTCTTGTATGTAAAACGACTTAGTTTTATAGCAGAACATTCTTTGGATAAATCGATTAAATCAACAATCGAATACAGAACTGAATAATTGCCTTTTTATTAAAAGTTAAATAACCACTCTATGCTGACCTATGCGGGTAGTTCATATGTCAATGTCAGCGCTGTTACTGTAATTCAGAGGTAATTGTATTCTATTGTGTAGATATACAAAAAATACAATTAGTAACTGATTTATACTTGATTTCAAATATTCTTGGGCGCTAATATAGTTTAATACTGGAGACAAATATCGATAAAAAAAATTTAATTGTGAATACTTATAGAGTTAATCACATAAATGTATAATAACATCACGTTAGTATTTCCCCAAAGGTTGATAGTACACTGAAGATTCACCAATTATGTAATACGCACAACTATAGAATAGGGGATAAGCCTATTACTATACACTTCGCACAAATTCAAACTGCATGTTGCTATTGGGGATTTCAGTTTTAAGTCTAATTTCAAAATTGAAGTCAAGGAATGCTCTAATGATGCAAATGCTATTGCTAAGTAAGAGGCCCTGGGTTAGATCCCTGTGGGTAATATAGGGTAGAAATTCAAAACAATACATTACTCATTGATTATTATAAGGAAATACAAACAAGGCAAAGAAACATATTTGAATAAATTGTTTATCTATCATTTTAATTAGTGAGTGTTTAGCATGTTTAGACTTTAGTTTTTACATTTTTTATATATAGGTTTCTGGAAACATTTGTAGTCTAAGATTGTAAGACTGACATAAGATAGTAGGACTAAGAATGAGATACTAAAAGAACTAAGAAAGACTAAGAATAACATAATAGATGAAGATTAAGATAGTAAGACTAAGATAATAAAAATATTAAGTAAAGATGTAGAAAATGAAGGTTATTCCTTTTTTAGCAATAGGATTACTTTTGCCTGCAATCTCACATAATGGAAAGTAAGATACAGCCTAAGATGTACCTAGCACACTTGCATAGAGAGCGCCTATTCACTATTCTCTTGAATAATACAAATAACATTTGCAATATATATAAAAGCTTTTTTTTTTCATTTCAGAGACCATGGAGAATATAGATAGTAAAGAGACAGTTACCTATTTCTCTTTTTACTAAAACAGCTGAGCTGAGCTGAGCTGAGTCAGCTCAGTTGTTTTTAGTTTTTTACTGATAAACAGAAAGTGATGTAAGTCGAATCTGAAATATTTTATATTAGAATATTTGTTTGTTTTTATGTAGAGAATATGAGATATACAGAATATCAGAATTGGTGTTTCAGCTCATTAAGACATTTATCATTTATATTTATCATAATCATTGAGATGTATTCAAGCATCATACAAATATAAATATAATGTAACAGCAAATACTAAATAAGTGCACCACCTATTCCATTATGGGATGTATACATAACTGGTGAAATGTGATAGTGTACTACATTCCTCTGCCTACCCCTTCATAAATTACGGATGTGGTATTACATTAGTTATTGCAATATGTACTTTTTTGTGGAAATGATCAATTAGTTCTTTAAACAGTTGAATAAATACATCTTAAATGCAAACATATTAAATGTCTATAATGTAGGGAATTTAATAAATACCTATATTTCTGATTGTAAAAAATAATGGGATTATAGTGTGTGATAGATGATTGGCCATTTATCTTCAGTTTAGACTTCTGGTACTAATATTAGGAATTTGATTTTTGTTTCATTCAATACTATTACAAAAAGTATAGTCCCAAGAATTGAGTACTTATAAAGAATTTTATTTTTTCCAGGATTTGTATGATGACAAACTGATTGTATATTTGGAAATAGTCAAAATACAGATGAAGAGGATTTTCAAGATAAAAATATGAGGGAGAACAATTTAACACTTAATGAATTTGTTAAACGGCAACTATGAAACCATTAAATACAGCGAAGAACTCATTCAGCAGTAAAACAATGACCAATATATGGTCATTGTTATACCTTTGATAAATCTTTCAATAAGAGGGTTGATTATAGTACCTGCCTCGTTAGTTGAGTGGTAGCAATCGCGACTGTCGAATGGGAAGTTTTGGATTCAAATCCTGGGTTGAGTATTATGGGAATTTTCTAATTTAGAAGTTTTAGTAGTGACTCGGAGTCTGGATCAATGCCTGGTGTATGGCAATAGGCTCACCACATATTCCATGGGACGTAAACGTAACTGGTGAAATGTGGGAGTGTACTACACTCCTCTGCCTACCCCTTCGGGAATTACAGGCGTAATGTTACGTTTGTATAGCTACTTTATTCATGAAGTAATCTGTTAAAATATCCCATGTATTACATGATCGTGAAGTTCTGATCGAGAATTGTCTTTTTCATC
>DWJK01004757.1:0-11701 GCA_018248815.1 Croniades pieria auraria
GCGTGCACAAACATACAGACAAACAGACAAAATGAAAAAACATTGTTTTGGGTTCTCTTGCCTATATAAAGGCACCCTATTATGAATTTTTAAATGTATTTGCCCTGTACAGACAGCGATCAGTTACAGTTTTGTTATATGTACAGATATGTACATAATACATATGTACAGATATGTACATAATACATATGTACAGATATGTACATAATACATATGTACATATAGATATTGTACAAGCTGTTTATCCACGTGTCGTTGTGAACAAATTTTCCGTTTTCTGAAACCTCGTGCAGTCTCAGCCGAAGTAATCGTTCGGAACGAGTCAGAGGTGAACTGTTAATGAGCCGTTAAGAAAACTTTTGATGGAGTTGTTAACAAAACTTTATTCCGAAACTAAATTACATGCTCGGAGAATGGATCTTAACTTCCAGCGATGAAAATGTTGCTGAAAGCACCTGGAGCTAAGTTGTATCTCAACCCGTCTTATTCCACAGACCCCTTTATTTTTGCAATGTTTCAGACAGATCTGCTATCAAAGTGGTCCAAGGCTGCAATTTACCACCTAGAAAAAGTCCACCATAGCAGATTTTGACTGGTCTGAACAGAGGTACTGAATTTAAAAAAGCTAATATAGCCATTCATTAGAAGTGATATATTTCTTTAAAAGTCATTGCTGTTAGTAAGAATGTCTTATGCTTCTCAGAAGACAGGCCGCTATTTTGGGTTCAAAGGCCGATCGTGGGTCTAGCAGCTCTCCGCATATATTTCTGTCGTTAAATTATGTGATGCAGATAGAAACGGAAAAACGTATTCTCGTCGTAAGTTTAACGCGTTATTTAAATGTTTAGTTCTATCTTTCACAAACCTATATGCTGCAAGGATCATATTAAGAAACCAGCTTTTCCTAAGACATAGTAGACACTACATAAACGCTCACGGAACGTGAAAAGTGAAGTTGGAAATATTAAAACTGAACTAATAAGAGCAAATGAGAACAAGGGTACTCAGTTGCTCGTACCAATCTACCCGCACGTGGGAAACAGAAAGTGGTGACTATAACAACTTAATTTTTGAATGTAAAATAATAAAAAAGATGTTCTTTTTAAAATTCTCGACGAAGTCATATATGAAGCTTAATTATTTGCCGGCCCGGTTAAGTACACACGGTTGAAATTTAGAACGAAATATGTGCCCCGGTCATCGCGCCCCAGCTCTAATTAGTAAGTGCTCGAACATAACACGATCCCTTGAATAATTATGAATGGTGGTACGCAAGCCGCTTGTTCCATCGGCCGCGGCTCGCGATAACGATATAAGTTTTAGTATGAATGCCTTTGTAATTAAAAAGTTTTGTTGTAAGTCAATTCAGCTGGAAAAACAGATTTGTAGAGAGTTCGTCTTGATTGATCAATGCATTAAATCCAACGCATGAAATTTTAGAACGTACAGGCTCAGGACTGATAAAATGGCGCTGATTAAATAAAAACTTCTTAACGGAATTTAATTATCTGATATTGGAATACCTTGGAAGAAGACGATGACAGAGATGGAGTATAGAATAGACTCGAAAACAATGTGCCAGATCAGTCTTGCACACTTTCGGTCGGTGCGGGGGTAGAAGGAAAATTCTGTGGGGGTTAAGCCATTTACTTAGTGGTGTAGTGCGTGGTGGTGGTGAAACAAACATCTAAAGCTATAAAGCTTCCTGCACACTTGCCGTGTGCTCCGATTTTGTTAGATACAAAGCCGAAGTTCCTTTGTGCTTTTTAGCGTCTAAGTGTTTAATAATTAGTTAAAGTCTGAAAACTTAATATTCTACCTATAGACACTCGTTTAAAAACGGTGTATTACAGATATTATGCTTTGACAGACATCACTTGAAGTTTAAGATTTTAATTTATGCAGTTTGTAGGTTATCTGACCATGATAGATCAATGCCGACAGCAAAATTGTAGTAATTTTCTGGTATTATCTGCTGCTGGGGTCTTCCTCGTAACTGCAAACAGCGTGTTCCACTATACATACATGTATATACGTATTTGCTCGTGAACTCGTCTGTCGGATATCGCCTTTAAGGCCTGTGACGAGGTACATCAATTATTGTTCGAAGATAATCACTGGGACGAACTACTTAACGTGCCCTTCGGAATGCTGAAACGCTTATGGAAAGTTGCCAAAAGCGGTACTCCGTAAGAGTACCGTGAGAGCCGTATCCGGGTTTGCTTAGTTTTGCGTAAATCGTGCAATCTGCAACCATGTCAGGGATATGTGTGCTAATGATAAAGTAACTCCGTATACCTATGTAGTAAGTTATCTTAACAAAACCCTGAAGTTTTACTTTTCAGTAGAAAAGTTAAAGATATTCAGCCGCGGTCGCAGCGCGCTCCCCATCCTTACCTATTTAGTGCATTAAGCTTTTAACACATGTCTAATTCAGAGCGTGCACGCGGCTGGAATTGAACCCTTTCTGCACCACCAACCCGAAACACACTTTAAAATTACAGCTTAAAGTCTGTATTTGAGCGAGCAACAGTCCAAGATGAGATCGTTTGAAAGTTTTTAAGCGTGAAAGCCGGAGTGTCGGTACAGGCGCGAAGTTACGTACTCTCATTTATTATTGAGCGGATTACCTCTGGTGTCGGGAAGGGGTAAAGTTGCCGAGCCACGTGTGCCCGAGGCCCAAAACTAGCCGAGAATAAGGCGGCTATTCGTGTGAGCCGCGCGGCGGAGAGCAGCGGCGTGAACCACTCCGAACTGGAGTCAAATTTTTATTAGAATAGAATACGTCTTTGTTGCTATATCATGTATAAAGCGCCGTAGACACAGAGGCATCGCGTATTCATGATGCAGTTTGTGGCACACGTGACGCGCGCTCCTGGAGCGGTCCCGGCCTGCAGTATATAACATTCGCCTTGTTTTACGAACAGATACATGTAGTTAATGAAGTAATCGAGATACACAAAATTCATTTTTGTTTATCTTATCAAAGGTAACGACAAAAGTAGTAACTAGTTCCCTACTAGTTGTAAGTTTTATCTAAATGGTGTTAAAAAGTCTCACGGTGTGGTTAAGACAAAGTATATGTCAGAAAATCATTGATGCAAATCATTAGTTTCATCAAATGTCATCACCCCGAGGCGCGGTTTACTGAGAAATATAAGAGGAAAATCTTGCAATTATATTAGGTAAATTCAAGAAAAGGAGTATGCGAGAGCCAGAAGTCCTGAAAACAGGCATGCGGGGTACAAATGCATGAACGGGGTAACAAATGCAAAAAAAACAAGTCAGATCTGTAACGATAGAAATATTTGGCACTCAGTCCTCCCTGTTTATCGCGAAAGGGACCCGGCGTCACGAGTCCCTGCAAGTTTGTCACTAGACTGAGCATATACATATGCGACTGCTGGTCCTATGTACCTATGACAGGCGATTCTCCTCTGTTTACAGTTCGCAGGAGTCAATGCAATGTATGGAAATAGAAAATCATAGTCAAACGTAGTATATAAAATATAGCATAACAGTCGGTGACAATTTTAGTACCAACATTGGTATTCTGCGGAAGGCATCAATGTCACTTTGGCACAATTGGTGATTAAGTACAATCCTTAAAGGATAATGGCTATAAGAGCGGTACTGGCCAGGCGATGCTTGTGATGGCGACAGAAAAAGATCTTGTATATAATGGTGATTCAATTTATGTATTTGTATATATATGTACATATTTCTTAACGGCCTATGATGTTAATAAATATGTATGTATATATATGTATACTATTATATTATAGGTGCGAAAACACACCCACTATGATGAAGTCATCTAAATCTATAAAAACTATTACTTTTTTTCTGACAGTATTCTGAGGTGCAGAAGTCGTGATGATGCAGCATTCTCGAATTCGCCCAGCAGTTCGACGAAACATACTGTTACCGCCAACCTTTTGTGGACTTCCAGTTCTTTATACGGTTCTGGGTAGAAGTCATTGTACATTAATGGTTAAAGCGGAATCTAACCAAGGCTATCCATTCCATAATTTCCATCGGACTGAATGATTTTTTAACATCAACTATTCGACTTGCTGTTTGAATGTGGTTAGTAGAAAAAAGCTGTAATGGAAGTTATAACTGTTGTGTTAATGGTATAGCTATTTGCATTGGCAGCGAATAACTTCCCACGAATACATCGAAATTCGATCTGTTAGTTTGTTAAGTGCTGATGCGATCCGGAAATAACTTCTGTAAAACCGGAACTGTTTGTTCTACTATTAAAGTCTACAGTGCACTTTTGAAACGCTGCAACGAATGTTCTAAGTAGAGTTCGGAATCGCCGGAAGGTGCCATTAAAACCGGTCCTGCAAAATGCAAAGCCTCGTAATCATAAAATTGCGAGAGCGGTCGCGATGAATGCCTTACATATTTGATGTTCGCACAAAAACGAGCGAGGGCGTTTGTCAGTGGTTTGACAAACACTGGCTCAGGTGCGGCTCGAGTGTTCCAATCACGAAATGGAAATTACGAGCGCTCTCCCACGCGGCCGCGTCGCTATCGCGGCGCCCGCACAACTCATTACGGACGCGTCACGCTGTACCCGCCGCCCAGGCGCCAATATCTGCGGCTGGCGGCTCGCTAAACTTCTTGTTACCGACTGCTCCAGCGTGGGGTGGCGAACTTCGGTCAGTTCGATCACTCGAATAGATCTAGAGTGACGAAACAATATCTATTTTCGCCTTCCGACAGTTTTCGTTGTTGTTTTTCTGCTCCTTCACTAATTGCAGTCTGCGACAGGTAGCCGACAGTTCGTGACGACTGCCACGTCGGCGACGATAGTTTTGCGCTGGTAATGTCTAAGCGAGATTTTAAGCATTTTTATTTCTCTCATCAAGTATTTCTTGTTTGCTTACGGCTTGCCCGGTTGACCGGTATCTTCATCAGTCCGCACTGGAACAGCGCGGTGGAGTTTGCTTCATGCCTCTTGCATTTACGAGGGAAATCCGTATAAAGAAATGGAAGGTAAAAAGTGTCACAGTCAGTTAATAAAATTGCTAAATAATGTCAGAAGAGGATTTAATCTACATACTTGGAAGTATTTATGATGAAACCGCATGACCAACGGGATATGGACAAAACTCACTAACTGGGAAGTTCATATGCAACAGCGGTCTGAGACATGCTGGTGATTATACTGATGATGATCATGTGGAGCTAGCGCTTATGTAAAAGATCTAAGAGTATAATATTTTCGACGCAGTAGTTCGGTAGTGTATCACGTTGTAAATGTATGGAGTGCGAATACGGAAGTTCAATTAAATGTGCAGTTGGTATTATTGTTTAAAGTTCTACAGAGCGGCGAGTGCGCGTGACAGCGCCACCTATTGTGCACTTGAGAACAGTGTACTGGGAAGACAGTCGCGCTGCGAGGGATAGGAGACTAAAGATTTCACTTATCTCTTTATTCAGGTACTTGGATCATCATTCTGTCTATTTACTATAATATGTATATTTACAGTTGTCACCTGTCCGATTCAGAGGGTTAAGGTCATAGCCTGTTACGCGGGGAACGTGTGGGTTAGCAGACACGCATTATGAGCATTTCGGAGAACCCCAAAGTTGGCATTTTACATAGCAATTTTTTTGTATTTTAGCAATAGAATCCAGGCGCCAGGAGTGGGAAGTGGGAAGTGCCATTGTTCCAATAAACTGGTATGTAGGACCAGGTGAACTTAATAATACTACTAAATTTGTCTGTCTGTCCATCTATGATCCATGTAAAAACAGAAACTATTCAACCGATTTTATCGTCTTCAGAAGTAATCCTAGAATTTTAAATGTACTTCACACAATGTACAATGGAATAAAAAACCTTGCAGTATTTATTGTAAGAAGGTTTAAAAAAAATACAAAATGTTGTGTAACGTCAGTGAAAAATAAACGAAAAACAATGTGATTTATTATATCGAATATAATTTAAATTTTTGATGAGATGTAACTGATGTTTGAGAAAGGAATAAGGGTTGCGGGGTTGCATTCCTATAAAGCGACTACGATAAACTAATGAAATAAGGTTTAACGAACAATGAAACATTCATCATCATCATCATCATCAGCCTGCTCCCGTCCACTGCTGGACATAGGCCTCTCTGAAACATTCAATGTTTACAAAACACTCAGATCCACGCTACATTCTGTACGCTGCACCAAACTCGGAACCTTTGCGCTCTTTTCAGCATGAAAAACAACGATACGGCCCGCTTTTGTTGGCAACTTCCTTTGTCTCTAACAAGATACTTATCTGCCATTTACTCGTTTACCTGTTGTCATCCAGCTTTAAACAGGCCTTCAGGTTTATCATTCCACCAGGAAATGACTACTTGTGAATTTTAAAATTTACTTTTTTACTTCGACTCCTCGGCGGTGTCAGAGAATATTGGGCGCTACTGTTGGCGGTGGGCGAGTGATATACATACATACGAGTATGTGGCTGCTTTTATTTTAAAGCTCTTGACATTATTGGTCTACTCTAGTCGTTGGTCGTCGTCGTTCTCTATCACTAATCACACACCCGTCCGTTGTAACTTGGATTATCATTCAAAACAAATTGTGTGGTTAGCACTGGTATTCATTCAGTCAGAATTTGATATCTGTTGATATACATCAGGTTCAGCTCTAAAGAAATTTATTCTTAAAAAGACGACACATGAGAACATTTTGACAAATTATTGAAACAGTTCGACATCACACTAATAAGAAATGTGTGTTATTAGATCACTTGTGTGAATACCATAATATAAATCTCTAATTTAATTAGCCTGATCTCGTAGCCCGTATCGTTATCAGCGCCGTGATAAATAATTTTCCAAGCCGTCACAGTATGCCCATATACATACATCCACACTACATTATACATTAAAATACACAGTTTATAATCTAGAATACGTTTTTGTATGGCGTATGTATGTTGCGTCTGTAAAGAAGAATATTTGGTACTCGGTGCCTTCTGCCTATCCTATGAATAACCTTATAAAATAATTGTAATGTAGATTTAGCTATTATTATTAATATTATTTAAATTGTTACATGAAAAGTTGTAAATAAATATGTTCATTCATATGTAGCTAAACATAAGAATCCCATACAAATGTTTTCTGTGTGTAATGCACAGTTTGAAGGAAATAAAACGCAAAGCATTACACAAGAGTAAATCTGCAATACTTCAAGTAATTATTCAATATTTACATTCCATACGTAAATACCATCAGGTATATAAGCATGATGACACCATTCCCTACTCCAACTATTGTTGACTATGTCCCTCTCGATTCAAGGGCTCTCTGCTCGAGTGCGATACCCCTTCATCTTTAGGGCTGTTTACGGTAGTCGATATTAGCTTAGGTTTAGCCGACACACTGCCTAACATGTTTTTATACAGTTTTATGCAGTTTTAATTACTACTGTTATATAAGAACGCCATGTTCCTTATGGGGTAGACAAAGAGGGCGTCTATTTCGACCTCCTGAGTAATCTTTATCGGTCGTTGTATTGCCCCCAGCAGTCCCAGGCCTTGAGGAATATAGTGAATGTTAAAATGATTTCACACTAACTGTAATAATTAAAGGGAGCTATTATTAGGTATCACTACTGCATTATCCCGCCAGGTACATTAAGCGGTGGGCAGATAGCACCGATTGTCAAATATCTCTATCCTTACGGGCTTAGCGTGCTTTTTGTACATTCTTCCTGCTCCTCATACGCCAGCAACATCGGCGACTTCTGACTTCGTCATCAGCTGTAATAAAAAACAAATCAAATTTAAATTTTGTTATAATTTTGTACGTTATCTAGAAAAATCCTTTATTTACCTAATCACGAAGAGAAACCGTAAGAATGCATTTACGAGTCTCATTGATTCATTCAATGGTACTTTTATTTCAGAATTTGATTGTTTAAAAATGCTTTTTTTTGATCTCCGGCAGATGAAACCGTAGTATTCGTCCCGTATTTAATTGGTTCATTGTTGATAAATCGATAATAAAAGTATTATTGTTTGGCGAATAAAATAAATAAATCGCATTGCCTAATTGAGACCACTACTGCAATTAAATTCGTAACCCGCGACCAAGTGTTAAGATTTGGTACTCACTGGATGTCACTGTCACTGTCACTGTCACTGTCACTGTCACTGTCACTGTCACTGTCACTGTCACTGTTACTGTCACTGTCACTGGGCAGTCAATATATGGCCTAAATACATATCAAGATATATGTAAGTAAATCGTTTAGCGTTTCCCCTGTCATCCATTACGAACAAGTACTTGATGGTAGAGTGCTTGAGTCGATCGCGCTCTGAGGCTCTCCAATACTCCATTTGGTTATAACATTAGGGCGCGAGATATCTTATCAATACAAATGATGCTTGAAACGAATTAGTTAGTACAAAGATTACTATTATCAGTATTATTCACAAAAACCTTGGTAATTCTTAAGGGTTATGTTGCATAATCATTTATTGGCCTTGTTGTATGAAGTACTTAGAGTTCTTTGTGAAAAAAATGTATTGAAAAAAACAGCAGTTTTATCACAGTATTGGCGCTGTTAAAGTAAAAATGTTATTTGGATATTTTAAAATCCATTGAACATACCCAAGTAATGTACATTTATAAAAAAAAATAAACGAAAAAAAAAATCTAAGGTGTGTGAAGTCCGCCAATCCGCGCTTGGCCAGCGTGGCGAACTACGACCTTAACGCTTTCAATATGAGAGGAGACCCATATTCCAACAGTGGAATGATAAATGGGTCGATTATTATTATTGTTTAATGTACATTTTATATATTATATAATAATAGATGTACACTTGTGTTTATTGTGGGCGGATTCGGTTCAGTTAATATCTTAAGACAGGATCTCAACATGGGGCACGAGGCCATAAGCCACGGGATTGCCAACTATTACATGAAGTCGATAATCGTTCATGCCATAGGGAATACTTAAGGGACGGCATATTTTAGCGTTCATATTGCAAAGAAAGCAAACATCAATAAAGATCAGTTGCTTTCTTCTCTCTCTGTCTATCATGTTTGGTTATTTAAATTTTGTTCAGTATAAAAGTAAAAAACAACGTAATATCACGCCTGTAACCCCCGAAGGGGTAGGCAGAGGAGTGTAGTACACCCCACGTTTCACTAATTACGTTTAAGTCTCAAAATGGAATAGGTGAGCCTATTGCCATACACCGGGCACACGTCCAGACTCCGGGTCACTGCTACAAATTCTAAATTAGAAAATTCCAATAGTACTCGACCCGGGTTTGGAACCCGGGAACTCCCGATCGGCAGTCGCGCTTGCAACCACTCGAGCAACGAGGCAGTCTATAAAACTAGTGTCTCTCAAAACTGTGGACGGAACTAGTATATATTATATACTAATTCCGTACTATAGTATTATATTACTATCATATACTAATTATATATGAATAATATATTTTCGGCTTAAATACAACCTTCCTTCGAATGGCATAGAAACAGCAGTAATTTGATAACCACGGAGTTCTTTGATGTACAGCAATATTGGCAAGTTTTGTAAAGATCTGTACACCGTAAATTAAAGAAGATATGTGGAGTGGTAGATAACAGACGGTTCTGGAAAACACGCCGCCATATTGAACGTGATAAAGTCGAACAATCAGTTTATATGATAAAGGTAACAGTTTTGTTTCAGGGGCTTTATTTAATTTCTATCTCTGTACTATTCAAAATGCGTATCGAATTTTTGCGTTTTATTCTAGTGGTGTAGTCTCCGTTGGGCGGAGACGGAGGTCCAGCCAGTGCTGGGCTTCACTCCTACCCCTCTCCACTCTCCTTAATTCAGGCGGATTCACTTGGGCTCGCCACTAAAACCCGGTGAAGCTGTAGGGGCCATTAGGGTCAACAGCATGAGACACTTAGAAAAAAAAATACTGGTGTATAGGATGACGCGGTAGCCCACGTTGCCACAAGAGCATCTGGTATGTAGAATATGGCAGTTAATAACGTAAAGACTTTCTTTTCGTTTCTAGTACATTATGACCCGGTATTTAATTTTGGAGATTGTTAGGTAATTTAATGGTTAAACGAAAGACTTAATAACTATTTAGATTGTAACGCAAATGAAGAATATCTTTGAATCTCTGCAGTTACGACTTTGTTTTTGCGGATTTATGTTCGTGTCACCATCGGTAGGAGGCATAACTCGGTGGTGCCTTAAATGAAAGAAGAATTAATCTGATGTCAATAGACTAGCTGACGTATAAACTGACACAAGTCTTAGATAATGATGGTGATGGTCCAGGGACCTTCGTGTCTTAGTCGAAGTTGAGTTCCTCCGATACATCGCTGTTTCGAATGATTGCGTTGTACCTGGAGAAGAAAATCTACAGCATTGCTATTCACTGGCGGAAATTCAGCTGGTAAATTTTTCCTATTCGTGCATCTTATGGAAGCTTCTGGAACGTTTATAGGTTGTAATCTGGAGCGTAAAGTATTATTAGGGCTAGACCATCCTTTCAGTGTGTTAGGTTTAAAAATGATCCGTCAGCCGCCGGCAGCTCATCGGCGCTCACTTGGCGCTAATTAATTCGGCTTAGTTTCGGGTTAATGCGAAAACGTCATCGCGACTAAGCAATACTCGACTTCTTTAGCCGGGGCTTACATGATGTTACTTTTTTAATATGTAGTGTCTACTTTGTCCTATTCTATTATAAATCTTTTATTTGATTTATTGGAAAAGACCGGTTATTTAGCGGGCAAATGAGGTCTAGGTCGGTTTTGTGATTTTTGTTTATTTTTTTAGAAAGAGAACAACACTCATATGAGACTTTCATTTGCATTATTTAATGTTTTGGTCATGTAAATGACCGAAGCTCGTTTATTTTGATATAAATGCAAAGAGTAAAATTTTCTAATTAAACCGCACCAACACACGCTGCATAAATCACCCCATGTCAACCATGCCCAAACTCCCTAATCACTATTTAATTATGCGGAACTTTGAGCAGTCCAAAAGAGGGGAATCCAGTGCAATTACGGCATGTTTTTGTTAATAACACCTCCCGGTCTCCCTCTCATGCTGGTACCTACAATGAATTGTCATATTAAACCTGATAACAGTTCTACCGCTGTCTCCTTCGCGCGTGTATAGAAAAAGCGAAGCGGGAAAGGGACAGGTGATAGATTAGCGGAAAAAGGTCGGGCTTTTATAACTCTGTTTGCATTAAGATGTACGACATTGCCGCGTGTAACGCCGCAACGAGCAATTTGTGACGCGAATAGCTATAACCAAGTTTTTGTGGAGGCTCTATTTTTTAAGATTATACCTTTTTCAGTATTGCGTGGAGGCGAAATGTCCTTTATCGTTTTGGGCGTTCTTGTACAAATATTCCTGAAAATTTGCTCCCATTGGTAAAACAAATATGTCACAAAATATGAAACCTTATCTATGTACAAAGTGGAAAAGTTTTTTTTTCCTTGGTGTTGTACTATTTAACGAATCAGCTCAGATCTGCTAACTTTAAACGGGGTGTTTCTGGAAGTAGGTTGTTTTAATAAAACCATACTCTTTTTGCTGCTTTTTTACTTTCATACACATACATATTCTAGTCGCAATGGGCTGGGCATATCTGCCGAAGAACCGACAACCGGTGGAGTAGGCGAGTTCTAGAGTGGAGACCGCGG
>DWJK01004758.1:0-11701 GCA_018248815.1 Croniades pieria auraria
CCCCCACCCCCCACTTGGCCAGCGGGGAGGACTACGGCCTTAACCCCCTCAAAAGGGGAGGAGACTCATATTCCAAAAGGGGAATGTTAATGGGTCGAAAAAAAAAAAAAAAAAAAAAAACAAAAAAAATGGAAATAGTTAAACCAAAACTGTTTATTTCCAAATTTGGTTGTGGATCACATACTGGGATTTATTTTCGATGATATGTTAAGAGAAAGGAGAGGAAAATATAGATTTACGAAGGAACGTTTAAAAACTTACGTATATTTCCATACCTTAGTGAGGAAAACCATAGCATCTTATAAGGAAAAATCAATTAATTAAGATATATTCTAAATCAAACGTTTTTTTAGAAAATTGTCCATGAGGCCGTAGCAACGCACGACGATTCCCACAACCGTCATTTCTTGGATATCTACATAAAAAAAATGAAGGAGGAAATGAAGACAAACAGCCGAACAACTTATTCAGGTGACTTTAGTTTTCTATACTAAATAAGTTTATTTATTACACAGGTACATTCATATTTAGTTTTAATTTGGAAGTTTTTAAAAATCCGTTGCCTACCTTTTTCATTATATCATTTAATTTTTATATATGTATATTTGGAATCATCTTTAAATGGCAAAAATTCATTTTTGATAAGATTGTTTCACAAAATTATCAGTTTTGTAAATCTGTGTTAGGTATCTCGAGGAATTATCTAAAGTAGAATCGATGCACTTGAATACACGTAAAGTATGTCGTAATAAAATATATTTTTGATAATTTAGTATGTAAATGAAATTCAAGGACGACTGTTGCGCGTACGTATCTGACTTTTCACTGCGTTAACTGCCTTGTCGGTCCAGTGTTAGTCAAGAGACCCTGCGTTCGATTCTCAGGTCTGGCTAAGTATTATTCCAACTTGAAATTCCCAGCAATAGCACGGAGGCTGGATTTATGACCGGTTTATGGCAATAAGCTCATCCCTAATTCCATGGTACGATGTACATCGTAACTGATGAAAAGTTAAAACGTACTATGTATCTTTCTCCCACGTCCGAGAGTACGCACTTAATTATATATTTGATGATTTAAAAGCAATGTCGCTTATGCAGAAGTTTTGTAAACAATACCCCGAAGCTCACGTAAAACAAAACACGAACAGAGCTAGTATTCTGTACCTCTCTAGGCACCATTTGTGCCGTATAATATATAAAAAGATAGAATGATAAAGTCATTAGGGTCCTGTATAATTGTACAATAACAATAAAAATATTATCGCTATATTACGTCAGAAGCAAAATCCTGTGTTTATGAGCGTTAACTGTTTTCTACGTAGTAACCGTGGATACATCTCTTAAATACATAAATGTTCGCGCAAATCACGTAAAACATAATCATGTATCGAGTTTATGAATCGACCCGTAAAAAAAATGATATTATCTATGAAATACATGTTATAAATTAATCTGTTCACATTGCACGTTTTTAAATCACGTGTTTTTTTATTATGTGTGGAATAAGCTTATTATCGCGCGCTTATGTGAGGTCAACACGTTGTCGCATTATCATTTCGTTTCTAATGGTTAAGCGTAGTGAGACGTACTATTTCGGACGCGTGCCATATACTTAGAGTTTTTCTTTGTCTGGCCTTTGTTTTCTTGTATTATTTTTCAGCCAGTACTCGTTAGGGAGAAATTAAAAATTTGTACTTAACTTAAAAACTTTGTATTACTTTGTTAGTTATACTTTGTGTAGTTTTGCGTCGTACACTTTGATAGGTAAAAAGATCTTCAAAATAAAATGCACGTGAATGTCTAATTCATTACAGCAAACACTTAATATGCAAGTCAATACAGATAAATTCTCACCAATCATGCAGTCCGATTACAAGTCCGAATATGCAAGTCAATACAGTTAAATTCTCACCAATCATGCAGTCCGATTACAATCTCGTGTTTTTTAATTAGGTGCACTGTTCGAGTAATACGAAGCGCGTGACCAACGCCATCTTTATTAGGTTGCCATTGGCAACAAAACTATTATTTTTGGTTTCGTCTCGCGCTGCGCCATTAGCATTGTAAAAGTTTTCATCGTAATTAAACTATTACATATTTCCATGAAAGTTCGGTTATTATCCCATACCCCAACATGCACGTTTTTCATTACAGTAATTTAATTATCTTTCGAAAATATTAAATATAAGAAGTCTTTAAGTATTGTCAAGTGCATCTATTAAAAAAATTCGTTATTGTTGTAAGAGTCAGCGCAGCCACTTTACCAAATTATTTAAATACTTGAAAAAAATATATAAAGAGTTCGATATCTAAAAATTTTTATCACAACACGTGATTAATTTGCAAAATATCCGCAATGAACGCAAGCAGTTATCAATCCTTGCATACTTCGTTTCTTATAAAAATGCTGAACTGTTAGGTGCCAATTTTTAAACCTTGTCGAACCGATAGCAGCAAAGTGAACATTGCAGGACAGTATATTAATTGATGAGAAAGACCAATATCCAATAATAAAGAGATGTTGTTATAATTATTGACGTACAATGTTTTTAAGCTGGCGTTATAATATTATCAGTTGTTTATTTCAGTTTTACAATAAATAGTTCATATATAATTTATAGAAGAAGGGAAATATAAAAAAATATCTATTTTATGTATCGAGTAAGATTTATTTTGATGTATACGGATAATACGCAGAAAACAAATTTAAACTCTGCTCGGTTATAACCTGACTATTAATAAAATGAAGAACAATTATTAATAGTACGTCTCTTCAATTACTAAAATAAATGTTCATAAAAATAATACTTTATAGCCATTATTATAGTCTTTATATTATAGAAAATTAAGAATATAGGTTTTGTGGTCACGTTCAATAATATTAAATATTATTTTAATTAGGTATACATATTTTTATATTGTATTTCAGTCAGTCACATGCAGCTATCACTGAAGTAATAAAAACTTTGTTTATGTTATGAAGATTAAATAAAAGTATATATGTATTATTTATATTTCAGTTGAGCAGTTGGTGCTGATCTGCGTGGACTACGCTTTCCCGACGTTGACTGCAGTGGAACATACGCTGTCCTTTCTGATTGAGCGTATACTTCTGCAACCGGAGATCCAAGACAAAATACACGAGGAAATCGATAGGGTGGTCGGAGGAGGCCGCACTCCTAATTTGGATGATAGAGCAAAGTAAGCATATTTTTGTAAAAGATTTTTGGTGATGAAGCGTAGGTTTTTAGAGTTATTTATAATAATGGGCACATTAACGTCACGATAGCGTGAACGGTATCTATATAGTTGAATGTCCTTTGAAAGTGTTCTTTCTGCGTGCGTGCGTTCTTTGTGTAAAATTCTTCGTATATCGTAGCGCACGTGGCCCTGATACAGTTGGTGTTCCAAATAATGCATAGTTTGCGGTCAGCGCTTGGGCAACTGTTGCTGTAATTTTCTTAGGATGTCTGTCTTTTTTTTTTGGTTTTTCATACTCATTGTATCTATATTATGTATATATGTATTTGTTGTCATAGGCTTTGCGTACGCTTCAAAATATTCATATACATTTTGGTTACGCACTCATGTTTCCGTCAGGCGTTAGGTGGTTTATAGAGAAATAAAAAGCGGTGAGATGTCTGTCTAAATGTATTTTATAACAGTATGGTTTTGTGATATTTAAAATTGAGTTTAAATATCTATCCGCTACGTTCAAAATGCGTAACGGCAACGGGCTGTGACGTGAAGATGTTTAACTGTCAATTTCGGGGGTTGTTAAATCAATTTAACATCTTGGGCCTTTGCGGGTACAGACCGCAGTCAACAGCAGGTAGAAAATAAAGCAAAATATTAAATATAGTGTGCCTGCAGACACAACCAACAGACACCAGACACAACCAACAGTGAGATAGTTTAATGATAATGATGTTTTCTTTATTATGCTAATCGGTATAAAATATTTGATAGGGTTAAAGTTAAGTTCTTCGAAATTAAATTGTTGTAAATACTTTAATGAAAAGTAAAATTAAACCAAATTAATTAAATAAAAGTGTTAAAATATAAACCGTCAAATTGTCTATTTTCTGTTCCAGTATGCCGTACACAGAAGCTTGTCTGCGCGAAATCATGAGGTTTGAGACGCTGGTGCCTTTGGGCGTTCCGCATCGTGCCGTGTGTAACACCCAGCTCGATGGATACAATATACCTGAGGTAATAATATTAAATATATATGCTGTTGACATTTTTGACACTAAAGGTGAGTCTTCATTACGTAACGTGTCAAAAACCTTTATTCATATAACACGTTCACATTATTTAATATCGTAATAGGTATATATATATATATATATATATAACAAAACGGTACAATTTGAAATAATAATATAATGTAACAAATTTCACGTTTAAATTCGCTAACTTTTTTTCCGCAGTGTTGTTCGCAATTTTGTATAACTGTAATATAATATTTCTTAACAGAAAATATCACCCACATTGACTAAATATCCTAAATAACACTTTGTAACATGTCTTGTTACGTAGTCTGGGCTCACCCTAACAGTTACCTTAAGTCAGCGTCATCCATTAACATCTGTGGTTCAGATAACACTGAACGTCTACAATCTTATATGGTTTAATTGTATATACATATTCGTTGGCCGATAATGAGTAGTATTACTCACATGTAAACATCATTTGTATGATAACGAAAAATATAGTTCTGTTTACCTCTTAGTAAGTTTTGCTTATTGCAACCATTAGACTTATCACGTACCACAGAAATCACCTCGAGTAAAAAATATAGGCAATCATGATCATCAGTTATCAAGGCTACTGCTAGACATAGGGCTCCCTTGGGGGGTTTTAGCTCATAATCCCCACGCTGGGCATGCGTGTTGGAGATCGCGGAACACAGCTTCTTTCACTGCTAACGCTACTGCCCGTAGGCAACCAGTTCATGAAGCCGTGACTGAATATGTCGAGTAGCCGCTTCTTACGAAACCACCCTCGAATCCTGGCGGGGATATATTCATTCTCCGGCCATATCTATAATTTAGTAGTACTTAAATATAAACCTTTTTATTTTAAGCAGTAATTTCCGATCATAGATTAAATGAATATGACGGCAATGAATGTTATGTTCATAATTTACTAATAAATAGGTGAAATCAATAAAGTTTAAACATTTAATTTCCCATTATACGGAAGATTAAACATACATATAAAGTATTTAATAGTTAATAAATACAATACAAATAATACATAACAATACAATAAAGTATTTAATACAATTTAACACTGAGTTTAAATGATTCGTTATATTATATGATTACGATATATGATTATGATATATGAATACATATTTAAAACTGATTTATGGAGAAGTAAGTTTTAATAAAGATTTTTATAATTTTTTCGATTGGGTCAAAATAAGCAATATAAGTTTATTAAGGACTGATTAAAATTAAGTAGAAAAATTGACTGCCTCGTTGGTCGAGTGGTTGCAAGCGCGACTGCCGATCGGGAGGTCCTGGGTTCCAATCCCGGGTCGGGTACTATTGGATTTTTCTAATTTAGAATTTTTAGTAGTGACTCGGAGTCTGAATGTGTGCCCGGTGTATGGCAATAGGCTCACCATCTATTCCATGGGACTTAAACGTAACTGGTGAAACGTGAGGATGTACTACACTCCTCTGCCTACCCCTTCAGAGGCGTGATGTTATGTTTTTTTACTTACTAGTAACAACAAATCGTAAATACATTTTCGTGATACAAGATTACTTAGCATAGATCTCTTTAAATTGATTGGATATACATTTACCACAGAGATGACTGACAGCACGCGTGTTTACCCAACTATTTAAAAATTTTAATCTATTTGCAAGGTAAATACATATGTTTAATATTTTAATAATACAGTCTCGTTCAATTGTATGTTTACTAAACTAAAAAGTATCGATTCTGATAATTACTACTAAACATTTAACTCGCTCAACAACTCTACGACTTAACTAGTATCTAGATAAGCCGTGGATACTTTTGTAACGCCTCAGGCTAGGAAGTGTGACCGTTTCATTCAGCCTACTTGCAGTACTCGTAGCGGAACACACCCAGACACTACTTAGAAACACTGAGTTCAAGTGTAAGTACTTATCTAAACGCGTATGAAGATGTGAATAATAGTATTTGAAAGCTGATTTTAGCAAATGTGGCATTGCTTTTAGTGTTACCTAAGATTTAAAAAATTGTGTAATTTTTGATTTGGTACATATCTGTGTTTTGATGTAATTTTAAATATCACATACAGGAAAATCATTAATAAAAATGTTGGCTATTTTTCTTCATGAACTTAAATTTTCATATAGCTTTAGCTGAACCTGCATAAGCAAGCAAATTTTAATAAGGTTTCATCCGATCCTGTTGTATTATAATGAGACCTGATTTGATTGATAGTTTGTGTCAACGGTCAGAGCATCTTCACGGGAAGTCACATTTAGAGGCGTGCCCCTATATTATTTATCGACGGAACCAGTCAAGAATAAAAAGAATACTCCATTAAAAAAAATGTTTACAAATTTCTTCCGAAACCGGTGTACCAGTACAAAATATGACGAGAATTACGCTAGTACAAGAATCACGGCAAGTTTGTAGAATAGAGATTTGTGGCACTCCATACTCTCTGCCTACTCCTTAAGGGACCTGGAGTGATAACATAATAATAATATTTACGTTAAACAATAAAAGACTTCATAATTTAATCTTCCTAATTAATAAACTGATCAGCGGCCTACCCCAACTTCTCATCGTTACCTGGATTGACTGGTAGAAAATGCGATCAGGCATAAAGTCAGCCAAAATCTAAATAAATTCATACGAGCAGATAGCAGAACTACTTCAACTTGCGTTGCCGACTGTACCATTCATCTCACTCTCACCTTGAAAGCGCAGTTATAGGTTGATTGCGTTACTTCATCATCAGCAAATCATGTTTACAAGCCTATTAAGTACCTTGGCAATACTTTTTCACAAACGCTAAAGTGTTGGTTACTAATTTGAGGTACATCTTTTCATTTACGGACCTCTTGTATCTTTCTATGATGTGTACATCTTACATGTGTTGTATTGTTTGCTATTGACCAATCGTTTGATATTAAGAATATCTCTTTTCGTCAACATAATCTTGATTTCCACATTGTAAATGTTGGTTTGAGACTTAAAACGTTTAGTTATGTTTTCGGCATTTTTACAAAAGCGTTTGGACGAATCTATAAACAAAGGCTGTATCGATCATCGTCCTGGAAGGTTCTGGAGAAATTACACAATATGAAAGACAGAATCATAGAGAATAAAAGATTATGCATAAATTACAGATACCGAAAATGTCTAAAATTTTTGTATCTGTTGGACAAACACTAACTTTTATAAACACTATTTCATCAAAACGTATTATCGCATACGAATTTTTATATTCTCCTTCGTATTCTATGAGTAATAAGGAAAAGAAAGCAGCATTATCTTAAAGCTATATTCAAGTCACTATGCGTGAAGCCATGAGAATATATACTATTGATAAAAGCAATTTAACCTATCAATAAAAATCCTTAATTTCTTAAGTTCTTGAATTTCCATTGTTTCTGTACTCAATACAAATTTTATAGCTCAATTAATAAGATTAACCATTGAGAGACGAGTCCGTACCTATGTTGTTGATTAAATTTTATTTGTGCACGCTTTGTAAACGATGACTTTGCTGGCTCCAGCCGTTGGACAAACAAAGAGGTGCATTCATTTGCTTTACCAGGAACGCCACTCTTATTTCACCTTGAGATGTGTTTGTATGGAGATTATATTTTCTTTAAGCAGCGTATTTGACTGTTTGTGGAAGGTGCACCACCTACGACGCGCAGCGATAAAATCGCAACAAAGTAAACAAAGATGTTTCACACAGCTTGAAGCGCGCTCAAACTGTAATAGGCTAGTCGTTAAGATTTCTTTCTCCATTCTACGGATCTGGTATTCCATTGCTTTCATCTCCAACTGCAATAATGGAAATGCATATATGAGATTAAATATTATTTTCCATATCGATAACGGAAAACATTGCGAGAAAATCTGCATTCATTCTGTGTATATATCTAGCTTTCTAACTGAGACTTAGGCAGCGTGGCGGACTGTGGCATTAAGCCTCGTTATTGTAAAGACCATAATTAAAACTAAAACGCCAAAGCAACAAGAGGACTGATTATGTTTCACAGTGGATAGTACCTGGCTTAAGTAACAGTAATAATGATAAGGCGAAAAAAGCTCATGTTAAAAGTACTGTAGATTTCCACTAAACCTTACTTACAACATCAGGTAACTCTTCTAAATAAAGAACCTTCAGCTTCAGGGTTCACAAATTATCCTATTTGTATGTTAAGCGTTTATTAACATTGTGGAACTGTCATAGAAAATAGATTCAAAATTTGAAATATAGAACAACGTCGCTATAAAATCATGCGAGATATACTTCTGTGACTTTGAACCTACGATGATCGCCAATCGCTGCTCCGTTTGCAGTGGAGCGAGCGACTAAAGAGACTATCTGATGGATCGTTCAATATGATTGCGGAACGGTGCACGCAGAGATGGCTATCTTTTCTTAGGTTTTAATTTCTCGAGCGTTTATCGTTGGCTCAAGATGGAGATGCAGAGATCGAGTCAACGTGTCACGAGCTGTAATTTATATTAAGATTATGTTCACCGCACTGCCTTCGCTTGTCGTAGAGATTTTATTTTCGCTTTAACTATCGCTCTCCAGGATGTTACAGTTCAGTGAGCGATTAACTTTAAAATAGCATTAAAACGCACCACGTACGAGTATACTCACTTTTACTTATTTCGCACTTAAATTGGAATTTGTCACAAGCTGCTTTCACGGTAGTGTTTAAAATTTATGACGTATTAAAAATTTAATAAACTGTTCGACATTTAACATTTCGAATAATTTAAGCTTTATATTACGAACCGTATCAGCAGACAAGTTTCGTTCCTTGTGGTATTTGCATTATGTTACCATCAAAGCGAAACTTTTTAAATGTCTTTACTGCACAAAAATTAAATGTTGCGGTCATAAATAATATATTAAAATTGACGAAAAGCTTGTGCGAAAGACAATATTGTATTACAATGCGCTCGCTAAAAGAATTTAATACATACTCTTAGTAAATTTCAAATGGCAGTTGTCTGTTGACGCCCGAGTCCGCGATTTTATCAAGTACACGCTCAAAACGGCTGGCGCCAACTTCTATTGCCTGTATTTATTGCGAAACTCCCTTGAAGAAGATGTAAATCCCGGTTCTATGCCCAAGTTATAAAGACCACAATGACCGCACCTCCGTGTCTCGCAGTCGCTTCCCGCGCCAATAAAACCTCGCGGGAACATTTGAAATCATGTTTTACTATTCCGGTCCTAGAGTTTACTTAAGTTTGCAGCGACGAATAAATTATAAAATATGCCCACAATTTCGCTATCGATTCCCGACATCCGCTCATTACAAGGTGCTGGAATGTTCGACATATTTTATATTAAGAATTCTTCGTGAGTTATCAAAGAAATGAAGGGCGAGTGAATAAAACAATACTGATCTGTTCGACACGCCCATTACATTCGCAATATTGATGAAGGTTATTATTAAACAAAAGCTCATATTTACGCTTCATATTTACAATACTTGAAATATTATACTACTTTATATAACTTTCTAAATAACACTTTTAACTTGATAATTATAAAAAAGTGTATACAGGAATTTAAAAAAAAAACCGTTAGAAAAGAAACGCTTTCGAAAATTCGCGCTTCTAAATTTAAAACAAATTCCATATTCCAGATATTTCTAAAACTGACAGTTATGTTATTAAAATTATTTACGTATAAATTACGTAATAAAATTTAACCTTGTAATAATTAAATATTGTTAATTCCTTTTTACTAACAGGAAACATTATATTTGTCTTGCGTTAATAAACATATCGCCTATTTTTATTGGGTCAGTATTTAATAATAACGTCTCACTGAACGATATTACGCCATTAAGTGTAATACAGATGTAATAAAGATATCACAGTTAGTAGCTATGCAATTAGAGAGAGATTTATGAGAGTTGTACCAACTCGGGATTCAGCGAAATGCGTAATTGAGTTTTCATTTATAAAGGTGTGAAGAACACTTGTTGTACAATGCAAGTGTTAATGGATGGGCACCAGCGTGCTAATGATAACGTTGTTGTTAATAAAGGGAGTGATCCAATGACGAGCTGAATAAACGGCTGGTACAAAACCGCTATACTGTAGTGTTTATAATTTTGGATCGCAGCGTTAGCGGTTAATGAAACACCGCCTTAACCACGTCGGTCGCATAAGTTAACTTTGTGTTAAAATGCTGTACGAATTATCGCACGCCTTCAAACAATTTAAGTACATTTTGGAGTTTTTAAATTTAGGTTATGTTTAAAATGGTATACTGTAATATTATTTGTATTACAGCATAAAGCTGATTTGTGGTTCGAAAAGTTCACACTGGGCTGTATTGATAATCACGTGATATCCACGTAACTGCCTCGTTGGTCGAGTGGTTGCAAGCCCGACTGCCTATCGGGAGATCCTGGAGTCAAATCCCGGGTCGGGCACTATTGGATTTTTTAATTTAGAATTTCTATTAGTGACTCGGAGTCAGCATCTGTCCCCAGTGTATGGCAATAGGCTCACCACCTAATCCATGGGACATATACGTAACTGATGAAACGTGCGAGTGTACTACACTCCTCTGCTTACCCTTTCCGGGAATATACATGTGAAGTTACGTTTACGCTTACGTGATATCCAAAATATTTAAATTGTCTAGAAGCTTCTGGAACAACTGTCACAACTTGTGTTAAATCGATCTAAATGTCAATGTGAGTTCGCTCGATCATATATTTACAGTACTTTCACATACTACTTCATATGTTATTGATATACAGGTGCTACATATTTCTATACCTGGCGATCACTTCCCGTAGATGCCGCGGGGCGCGCCTACGGGATCGGAGCACAGCACCTCGCATCCTCCGGCCGGTCATTCGATACGCCCCGTTATGCGCTTCCTCTTTAGAGAATAAAATATAAAAAAAGACAACTTCGTATTCATTCTGTACAAAAGGATTTTGTTTTTATGAGTGTGACACGGATTTCGTAATGGGTTTATAGTTGAAAGGAAACAGCACCGTTATATTTATTGTCTTGTAAACAGATACAGTGGATATATGTGATGTGTTTGTATGTATTTTACACCGACTTTGAATAATTGTTCTTTGTGTGAACTCGACCGAGTTGTATGGGCCAGCGTGGCAGACTATGGCCTTAATCTTTCTCGTTTGAGAATAAACTTGCGACAAGAATGATAATAGGGTTATCGACTTAAAAAAGAAATATTCTCTCCTTTTGCTCCTACCACTACTTATGGATAATCCCTTTTCAGGTCACATTTCTGCTGGAAGAGATTTCTTTAGAAATAAGCAGTAGCAATAACTATGTACAGGTTCCATTGACTGCCTCGTTGATCGAGTGGTGGCAAGCGCAACTGCCCATCAAGAGGTCCGGGGTTCAAATCCCGAATCGGATACTATTAACATTTTTTAATTTAGAATTTCTAGTAGTGACTCAAAGTCTGGATCTGCGCC